>JAUZNK010004482.1:0-10414 GCA_035046665.1 Euphysa ruthae | reverse complement strand
AAAAAGCTATTTCATAATGTATGCATGTGTGTATTTTTTTCTGAAATTTCAAAAATCGAAACGGGCGCCAAAGGGTTTAAAGAATGTAAAGTGGCATGGTACTCAGTTGAAAGTTTTTGGGGTTATTCAATTAAAAATTCAATACCAACTTTATTTTAATGGCTAATATTTATAAATAGAAACTTGTTTAAGTGATAAACACTTCTTTTTTGAACATTTATGACATCATAATTTACCAATCTATGAGGTGGAACAAGTTAAACAAATAAAGTGACATGAAGATGATACACCCACAGACATATTTTGAGGATGTAACATTTGCTGAAAACAGCAAAATTTATTCAGGTTTAAATAGCAGGTCAGCTTTCTTTCCAGATAGTTTTTGATTCTTGTATAATCTTTTTGTATTTTTAATATATAAAGTTTAAAAAAAAAAAAAAAAAAAAAAGCTTAACTTAAAGGTCGAGAAGAAAAATTGCAGAAATGCTGAGATTTACAAGGAAAAGTTGAGCAACTCAAGTTTAGCCTCGTTTCTCTGTTAATAAATTTTATGGAAAAAAAAGAAAAAATCTTGCATATCGTATATTCATGATAGCAGTTTGCACAATCCCTGGCGTTTTTTCTTCTTACCCTTACGCTTACCTTTATGCTTTTGCTTACAAAAGAGCATTTTTCAAGGTTTTTTTAAGGTATATAAATCTTTTTGTTTGAAGTAAAGTGTTCATAGATTAGACCTTTTAAGCAATGCGAGGACTTATTGACATTTCCCCAAACAACAGGGGTACTGGTTCTTTTTATAATAAAAGTTTCAGCAAAAAGCTTTTTTTACCAAGTGTAGGGTTGGAACCTCTATAACTCTAAACCTATACAGCTATATTTTATAGGATTTATGCTTGAACAGATTTTTATTGTTTACTTCTTTATTAAAAATTTCTAGAATGCTATGAAAAAGATTGGATTTCTTGAAGAGGAAATTGAAGGGATTTATAAACTTATTGCTGGAATCCTTCATCTTGGAAATGTACAGTTTGTTGACACATTTAAGAATGGTGTTGACACTGTAGTAGTCGAAAACAAGAGAGGTAATAAATATCTTGACAGTTACCTTGGCAACATTTCTTTGCATAGAAACATTTTTTTTCAACTCTTGCAAAGCAGCCAGATTCTTTTGAACTCTTCCATGTACTTTTGTTCATCCAAAGCAGTTTTTTCTCAGTAACTGTACATTAGTTTTGGAAATCTTTAGGTGATGGTGAAAATTTTTAACTTTTTGATTTTTGTAAAAACCAGTTATGTTGAACATGTTTATTAGATTTTTAAATTCTACATGAAGTGAGAAGTTCACATTCTGCATGTTAAAATTTACATTGCAAACTGATGGTGATGTTTAAAATTGTACTTTTGGTACTCTAGAAGATGAATTTTTGGAAACCGATCTTGCCAAAATTGGGGAAATGTTTTATTTTTTTAGGAAAGGGTTCAAAGTGAAATAAATTTTTTTGATTTTTCAAATATAGACTTAAAGCTAGCTGCAGAGATGTTTGGATGTTCAGTAGAGACACTTGAAAGTATACTCATATCAAGAACTGTGGAAACTGGCACAGAGAAAGTCAGTGCTTCTCTCAGTAAATCAAAGGTGAATATTTTTCTTTGTTTCCGAATCAATAAACAAATAAGCAAGTAAACAATAAATCAATAAATATGTTAAAAGTTTAAGACTGCAAGAATTTTAAAGTTAAATGTTTCCAACAGCAAGAAACAATATTATTTGCCTCCATAGGCACTTTTAACATATTTATTTATTGTTTACAATGCTTATTTATTTATTTACAGATAACTTATATCAGTCATTGCTAGATTTGAAAAAATTCTAGTAATTTTTGTTTCTTTTATTTGTTTTTCGAAATATTTAACATACAGAACAAAATCTTTTTTTTTTTAAGATTATAAGCCCTAATTGTTTATCTATCTAATTAAGTTTAAATTAATAAAATATTCAGAGAAATCCCTTTATACAAAAAATCCTCTGTTATTGTAATTTGGGCAATTATATTCAATTCAATTTATTTATTTTTTGTATAATAACATAGTTAAAAACAAATACAATAATAATTTAAAATATTCGTTGATGCTAATACATTCCAGCAAAATTTTAAAATTAAAAGTACTAAAGGTTATAAGGAACTTATTTCAATGGGAAACATCTTGAACTAGTTTAGGACTTGTATGATGTATTCATCATACAACTTATATATTTCAGTCATCAGTAACTGCTGATGCCTTGTGTGCACACTATAACTATTGTCAGTAGTTAACAATTCTTCAAGATCTGAATCAAAGTTGCTATGGATTGTTCTTAGTCCCTTCTTCTGAACTCTGTTATAAAATTCATTTCCTTTTTGAAACAAAACATCCGGCTCAAAGGAAAGTAAGGAAAACATGAGAGAACATGGACATAAACTAAAAACTTTGATTGAGATACCGACAAGGAGTTTCTTAGGCATATAATGGCACACAGTTTCTAGTTTGCCTTTTTAAAAATACTAATAATATGACTGGAAAAGGAGATTTTGTTATCAATTGTTACACCTAACAGTGCTATCTCGTTTTGGCAAAAGTATTTTTTACTACAGATAGATAAAGATAAATCTACACTATTTGTTTTTACTCCAAGAAACATCAGTTGGGGTTTTAAAGGGTTTGTGACAAGGGAGTTTATGGAAAACTAGTTGCATCTACACAGGTTAATTCAACTGTAAGTTTACAGATAATTGGATCAACAGGCGTAAATGGTTTTATCATCAGCAAAATTGCATACTTCAGTTTCTTTGAGGAAAAAATGGTTTTACATAAAATAGGTCTTAAAATTGAGCTTTGAGGAACTCCAAAATTTTCCTCAAGCCACCTACTAGATATAGAGCTTATCTTTACCCTCTTTTTACGTCTTTTCAGATAGCTCTTCATAAAAAGAAAAACCTTAGAGAAACCTTAGGCCTCGAACTAGGCTAGCAGTAGGTCATGTTGGATTAAGGGTTAATAAGATCAATAAGAACTGTACCTATTTTGCCATTTTTGCAAAAGATTTAATAATGCAATTTTCGTAAAAAACCTTTTCAAAAACCACAAAGTCAAACGATCTGTTCAAAAACGTTTCTTTCAAAGACCTTCAAAGTTTTAGGCAAGTTACTAATTGGACAATAGTTTTCTTTGTTTGAGATGTCCCCTTTTTTAAATACAGGTAAAATATCAGTTATCACCCCCTCTTTTTCTAGGAGTCCATTTATAATTTTTAAAACTGAAATTTGTGGGAATTTCCAAATATCTCTACTGAAACGCATTTATATTTTCTGAATTTAATTTAAGCCATTCTATTAATGCTGTCAGCTTGTGATCTGCCCGGTTCAAAGCTTGAAACTCTTCTCCCTCTAAAATAAATACAGTGTCCATTTGGGAGATGAAAATATAGGGGATAAACAGATGTGATATTTAGTTTATACCAAACTTACATAAATGCCATGTTGATCCTGATGCGCTTACGTATCTTAAGTATCTATCTAAGTCAATTAATAAGTGCTGGAATACAACTATCATTACCTGGATGCTGCATTCTAAAATATAGAGCTACATCAGCATCGTAAATTTAGAATTGACCATAACTTGGTATTGTGTTATTTTCTGGTCTAAATTACCAACACGATCACCAATTTTGCCACAGACTCTAAAACAATATGGATCATAGTTTGGTGGTAGCCCCTAAAGAAGCAAACGACAATAATGTGTTTTAGTTTCGAATGAGTTTTTGTGAAAATTTTCATTTGCAGCTCTATGATTGCTATTGCTTGTAATTAAATCATGCAACACTGGAGTTACTTGAATCAATGATATTATCATTTGCAAACACGGAAATACCACTTTCAGTTAAATGAACTTCATTTTTCCATAACTGGTCTTTCAGGATTCTTGAGTTTTCGAGATTTCATGGAGCAAACAATTTGTATCTATATTCCGAGCAAACTCATCAACTGCATGAGTAATTATTGATGAAATAATGATCTTAATTCAATCATTTTGACGACTTTTCAAGCTAATATTGCATAGTTCGTTAAATACATGATCTTGGTAAAATGTTATTGGTGCCACAGTGAATAACTGCAATATTATGAGCTTCATCAACATTTAGATTTATTAGTGGCACCAGAAAAAAATTTTTAAAATGTTAGGTGATTTGGTGTACTATTATTAAACTTTCTGTGTCTAATTCTGCGAGTCAAACTGTCTCAGAAGATGAAAACTTCTTTTTTTGGTTTGATAAACCGCTTACATGAAAGAAAATGTAATGACAGGAATTTTTGTATTGATTGTATGGAGAAAGACAAGCGAAACAGTTTTCAACAGAAACAAAAAAGTTAGAAACATTCAGGGAAAATGGGCAGCATACAAAACCTTGGCGTTAAAAATATTTGCTTTGGATAGCCATTATATATCAATTATATATTAATCAATCAACTTGGAAAACTGCTGAGAAATCAGATAAAAATAAAATTTTTGCTGTTTCTAACTTTTTATTGTTTTTTAGTTTTAAAATTTTAGTTGAGACCCTTTTGTTCACTTTGTATAAATTCGGGGAAAATGGACAACACACAATTTTTTTTATGATTATTATGAATGACAGCATTTTTCTTAGAATATTCAATACAACCTGGTGATCTTCCTAGCAAAAATGAAGATATTTCCTGGGTTAGACAACCTCAGCGTTAAAAATATTTGCTTTGGATAGCCATTCTAAAATTTTGTGCGGCATGGTCACCAATAAAGATGTGACTCTTTTTATCAGAATAGATGTTTCCTTTTTTTTTCATCAATAGCACAATTTAATTCCATTTAACCCTTTGTTTTGCAATTCTGATTAGTTTTATAGCAAAATTTTTCTGTCATAACAGTTTATTAAAAACGCTTTATTTATAATGTGATGCTGGGATAGTTGTTCATATCATCTACATAGCATTGTAATAACATGTCAGTAAATGGGTATCAATTTGTTTAGTACTGGGATGTTTTAATGATTAAGACCTTTTTTGCGTCTAGAAATTTAGCTTAGCTATTTGTTGGTTACCCATGTTGGTATAAAATCCTACCTATTTAAGATTGACAAGCTGAGCTTATGATCGTTTAACTTTAGGCATTATATGGACGTGACGCATTGGCTAAAGCTATTTACAACAAGTTGTTTAATTGGATCATCCTACGAATCAATGACAAGATTAGGGTACAAATATTTAATTTAAAATGTATTGAAAGTAAATTTTTGAAATCATTCTATTTAATTTCAAAAATCAAATTTTTGATATTTTGAGAATTATAGATCTTAAGTTTAAAATGAAATAACCATTTTTTCTGAGTGTTGATTGTTGATTTAAGCCTCTTTGTAAAGCACCGTGTTTTTTACATTGTTCTTATAAAATTATGAGATTTTATGCAAAAATTTTGGTTGTCACATTCCTTCTGACTACCCTCATTAACATTAAACTACAACCCAGTTTTTGGAGGTTGAGCTGTGGATTTTTGAGAGGTATCAAAAGAAGAGAAGTTGTTGAGAAAAATATTTTTTTCAAAGTTTGAAAAGTTTTAAAAATTCAGTTTACATATTCCTGCTCTTAAATTGTAGTGGTAGTAGTAGGATTGACAGTGCAATAAACATGCAATATTTTATTTTCCAAAAATTTAATTTAAAGCTTTTGGCATCTCGAGGGACAACCAAATTTATGATTTGATCATTTTAAATTCTAGTTAGAAATAAAGTCGGTTTCTACAATCATGACCATATATTATGAGACTTTTATTACATTTTAGCTCACATTCGATACATTTTGTAAAAGTTATTTTCTTGACAAAAATCGTAAAAATGATAACAAACACTTTCATCCCTTAGATCCAGCAGAGAAAAAAAATGTTTTTTTTTTTAAATTTCTAAGTCTATTAACCAAAATATAAACCTATAGTTGAATAACAATGGCGGTGTATCCATAATTTTAACTGCTTGTGTTATTATTTTTTTTAATTAATAAGGTGTCCTATAGACGTATAAGTCTCATAATATTTTGACCATGATTGTAGGTAATTTAAAATAGCAATAGAAACAAAAGCTGTCAAAATAAATTTGCTGGTAATCACTTTAACCTTAAGCCTCACACCTAAAAAGAGTTTTATTTTTAGGATTTATATTTATATAAATATATGTTAATATTTATATTTATATTCTCTTTGACTTTATACCTATAGAGAAAGGTATCATAATTTGATTTTTAAGGATTTATCGTATTTCAGTTAGTTTTTTTATGTAGGCACCAACATCATCATTTGGAAAGAAAGTAATTGGAGTGCTAGACATTTATGGCTTTGAAGTGTTTCAGGTATTTCATTAATTTTATCTCATATGTCATTCCATGATTTTTTCAACAGCTAAATAAATAAATAAATTAGTGGTAGTTTTAAAGTCAAAACTATCACCCAGAACTTTGTTACTGAAATTTTAGCCTCACCGTAGATCCCCATTAGCCCATATTCGTAAAAATCTAAAGATATTTATGATTTTTAATATTTGAATTTTTTAACAAATTTATTTGAATTAGGATAAAAGTAAAATTTTTATATTTAATTTTATAGTTAAATTTTTATATTTAAATTAATCTTTAAAATATTTTATGAATTATCTTGAAGCAAAGATTTTGCTTTTGAGACTGATTGTTTTCATTTTTATTGTCAGAAAAAAGTTATGCAACAGGCCCTATATAAGTTTGAGCTAAGCACTAATCCTTGACTTGACACTATCCCCAGTAGCTTCCTAAGTTTTAAAGTTTTGAGAACACTTACAAATAATATGCCAAACTGACTTGAATCTTGGCAATGGCCAATATAACTTACATTTTGGAAATATATTTTTAGCATTTGCAATATGTTTTTACATAATACAATAATATATGACTATTTTTTAACTGGTAACTAATTTATTATTTATTAGTTAATTAACTAGTAATTAATTTAGGAAAATGCATTTGAGCAGTTTATCATCAACTATTGTAATGAAAAGCTCCAACAGCTGTTTATTGAACTTACGCTTAAAACCGAGCAAGAAGAGTATGTAAGAGAGGTATGTTAAGTTATCGTAAGTTTAATGCTTGGTCATTGCCAATTATATAGTGATGTTGAACCAATGAAAATTCATTTCAAAAGAATAGTGATGGAAAACATTGGATATAAACCTAGAATCAAAACACTGGTTTATTTACAATGTTACTTACATTCACATTTCACTTTAAAAATACATTATAACTTTTAATCTTGCTGATAAAAGCTTATGACTCTTAAATAAAAAATAAAATGAAATTTTTATTGATTAGTGAGCCAAGTAAACAAAACTTTATTTTTTTACACCTTTTTGCTTATCACCAAAGAACTGTGTTACATATTTGTTTCACTTTCATAATGAAATATACACTTATATAATATTATCATCATACAAATAATAATAAAGAAGGCATCAATATCCACTCTTTGGGTGACAATATCACAATCAACACATTCATATCTAGAATTTTTTAGTAATTTGTGTTTGACAAAGAAAATTCAGCTTCTGAGCATTTATTTTTGATGCTAATGCCAGGACATATGATGGAAATGGTCGATCAACTAGTCGTAATGGGTTGTTTGCTGCTAATCTTGATGACCTTTACCTATCGGCTTTTGACCATATCGCTGGATCATTAATGTGATTAGTTGTATTCTAAACTGCAATGATGATACATTCCTTCCATTTTGTTACGATCTATGTGGGCATTGAAGGCTGCCTGGTTGATAAACTGAGTAAATACTTTCTTGTACCACTTTTCACCCATTTTCACTCTACTTCATACAATTTCAACATTTGGTCATTCTTATCGACGCCTTCCATATTTTTATTGTAATCAGCTATTACTAAAAGAATTTCATTTTGCTTCACGGCTCTCGATACATCTTTAGTACCATCATTGATACAAGTTGACATTGTATATACATCTCTTTTGTCTTTTTAATGGGATATCATCATGTTCTTTATTCGTAAAAAACTATAGGATCTTTTTTTTTTTTTTCAACTTTGTAGTTGTGATAGCAGTAGGCTTTTTGGTCCTTGCGAAATATCCCTATGGTTTCTATGGTTTCTGTAGATTTTAGCAATAAAGAAGACGAAAGCTCATAAGAGGAATTCCAGTTATCTATATATAATTTGTAACCCCGATTAAATAATTCGTCCATCAACTGCATAGCAAATTTTGTCATTACATAACGATAATCTGGATTTAGTGTATCAGTCAAATCGAATCCTGTATACAATATAGATTTCCCTATGTAACCAGTTTCTGACTTGCATAACAAGTAGGTTTTTATACCAAATCAGGCACATTTGTTACTGATACATTGTTTCCAGGTAAGCCAACCTTTCCACAAATAAGTGATTCGTCAATAGACATCTCTTGGTATTTTTTATTTCAATAATTCCAGACTAATTTTGGATAGTAGATGATAACAAAATGAATAAACTTATCGGTCAACTTGAACTTGTTATATGATAAAAACGATTTGCAAACATTGGCTTTACGATGTAGTACATTTCATACGTGGACTTCCAAAGTACTCCTTGGTATAGAAAAAAGATATATACTGTCTTATATCTAGAACCATTAACCACTGCTTCATTCAAGAAGTGCGGATGGCTTTTTTGTATTTATAATTTCAGAATTAAATCTATTATCCAAAACAATAAACTGACATAGTTCATGTGTGAAGTATCATTCAAATAAATTATTTGTAATGTCCTGGTTGTACCCAGAATCTTCGCTAAGCACAAAAGATTGAATTACATTTATTGGAGGTTCAGAAGTCCATTGCGGTATATATGGGTCTTCAGGAAGTTCAATCTCAACAGAATCAATATGACTGGCATTTCTTCGCCTAGACCTAACTCTTTTAACTTTGGTTTTGAATTTTTACCACCAGAAATATCAGAAACATTGCACTCTTCTTCCGAAACACTGTATTCATCGTCAGAAAGTGCGCTTAACTCTTCATTATTGTCAAAAGTATAGGTATGAATCTCTTCATTGTATTTGAAATGATGTAATATAAAATAGACTGATGTAAAAACTACACAAAAGCTCTGTAATTCTGCAATAATTAGTTATGTGATGTTGAGACATATTATTACTAATGAACATTAGTGAAATAGGAAGTGATGTATAGAACCATAATATTACAGCAAGGACATTTAGAAGCTGTTATCTACCTGCGTAATAATATGGCATTACTTAAAGGGTTAAGTAATAGAACATAAAAGTTGGTGTCCATCCTAATATATAAGCTAAAAGTTGCTAAGGGTGGAGGTCTTAAGACTGTAATAGATTTCAAGATTTCCAGCCCTGGAAGTAATTTTCAGTATCCTGGAAATTTATAAGCTGTTCTGCTAAACTTTGATTTTTAGATAATTAAGGGCTAGAGTTTTTGAAATCCTTTTTAAGCTTGCCTATAGTCATCCACTTCTCTCTAGATATAATGTTTTTCTTATTTCAAATTTTATATGAAGTCATATGGTTACAATAAGAGTACCTGTGTTAAATTTTTGAAGAGTAGTACTTGGCCCAGTTATGGCTAATTGAGGCTTCTCACCTTATAACTAGTAGATTTTATTGTTTTGTTTCCAGAATTTCATGTCCTTATTGATAATTTTGCTGCTTAATTTAGGGAATTGAATGGATCCATATTGACTATTTCAACAATGCAATTATTTGCGAACTTATTGATGCCGTAAGTATATATAATTTTAGTTGAAAAGTGTAGTTTGGAATTTCAGAGTTTAGTAAAACATTACTGTACCATTTTTTTTTTTCTTTTCATTATCGAAGAGGTAATAGGTTTGATAAAATAACTCAAAATACTAATATTTAAATGTCTATAACTTTTCAAAGCTATCCAACTGTCTCTGGGTGTTTCTCTGGAAAATGAGGAAAAAGACAAATTTAAGTTATGGACCTTTACTTGCGAATTTTATGATAATTTCCTTGATTTAAGTATGCAAGAACAAATTTTGAGCTATCGGAATAATAAAAGAAAAAGACATTCTCTAATTCAATAATTATTTTAACGATGTTCCAAATTTTAACCCCTGGTAAACTTGTTTATTGTTTGTTTGTTTTTCTGTCGCTATGTTTGAATTTAGTCACAAGTTGGTATGATCGCTTACTTGGATGAACAGTGTTTGCTTCCTGGAAATGTAATTATATTGTTATATCACATTTTCTGGTTTATTTTTTATTTTAAATATTTGCATAATCCATCAAGTATTAGAGATATAAAAGCTTTAACCCTTTGAATGCCTTGGACATAT
>JAUZNK010004480.1:0-10416 GCA_035046665.1 Euphysa ruthae | reverse complement strand
ATATGCTATATATATATATATGTTGGTTTTGATAAAATCTGAATGTGGTGTGGTTTTGTTACAAGCTGATGCTTAAACAAAATATGCAAGAAAATTATATTGATACATTCTGCAACAAATTTTCTTGGCAAAAATGATTTATGTCAGGGTAAAATTTACCAAATTTAATTCACTGTTGCTCGCAATATGCAATATTCCTGCAATGAAATGTTTGAAAAATACAGTTTTTTTAATTTGTAAGTTTCATATTCAGCTATAAAAAAGAAATTACAGAAACAGAATAACATACTGTGAAAGTAATAAACCACTATAATTTGTTCGCAGTTTGCAAAAAATGATCAAATTGGATATTTTAAGCATAACAGTCTGTTTGTACCTAATCAATCTGTTTTTTTTTGCTTGGTGACTCGTGTTTTCACCAACTGTTGTCCATAACTCATGGTATCTTTAAAGCTTTTGATGGGAATTTTTAAGAAGTGAGAGGAATGTTGACATCATGTCTAAGGCATTTAACAAGATCTGGCACAGTGTTTATATAAATTAAACTGCTATGACATTGAGTGAAATTTAAATACTTGAGGATTTCCTGATGGATATATTAAATGGTCAATGCTTGAATTGGAATGATATCAAAAGATTGCCAAAGGGTATAGGTAGTATTAAACTTTTAGAGAGCAAATTTCTGGAATTAGGGTTCAAAGATTTATATGGTAGAATGTGCTTATTTAGTAAAATTTTAAAATTTTAAAAGTTAATGCACTCAAGTAAAAAAAAATCGTTACTCTGAAAAAAATTTCACATAATTCTCATAAGAAATAACACTATTTCAGAACTAAAAGTATATACTACATTGCTACAAGTTTTCATAATGTCCATTTCTGTATACATGAATGAAACATGATAAGTATGATCAAGAGAGATCAAAAATGTAAATAAAATTTCTTTATTCAAAACTTGGCTCCCAAAATTTTTTTAGACTTACGACAATATCAGTCTTTAATAGTCATGACCCAATTGGTTTCAGATATTTAACTAGACTAGAATTACAGTGTACCCATTAACTATTAATGATAAACTCGTGTTGGAAATTTCGAAAAACGGCATTGACTCAGATGTATACCAAAATTTTATTTGGGGTTGTGTAATATAGCCCATATTCATCCATAGCCTGTGTGACCAGAGTTATTTTTTAGACAACTTTTCTGCGGAAAATTTAAGCATAGTCTTGACGTTTTTAAACAAATAAAACTGTTTCAATATAACTTTTAGTAAATGGAAAAAAATGGCTTCTTGTGGAAAAAATTTTTTTGCTGTTAATTTTAACTCTGCAGTAGATATTATTGATTTTATGTTTGAAACAGACAATGAACTGATATTAGTGACAGTTACTTTGATGACGTTTAAAATGCTACAGATTTGGTCCTCAGATTTTTATTAAAAATTAATGTAATATATTTTTTTTCCCTTTTTAACCAATAAATATACATTTATAATATCGTTTAAATATTAGAAAAATTATTTGTTAAAATAAAAAATTGGATAAAAAATTGGTTAATAGGGATAGTCACTCATAGAGCAAGAGCTGACCAAAGGGAGTTACTCTGGTTTTTTTTTTCTCTAAGATATCGGAAAACGCCATATTAATTTTGAAAACATAATGCAAAAAACTTTGATTAATAGATTATTGAGAACAAACAACTTTAAAAACTAATCTTTTAAATTGGGTTCGGTTTAAATTGGGTTCAGTTTAAATCAAAAATTGATTCATATTGAAGAAAATTGCCATATTTCATAGAGAATAATCTGTAGATTTCCATCAGTGATTTGTTCCATTCAGCAGTACACTGAAATTTTATTGAGTTTTTACCGTATTTTACTGTTTTAAATGATGGTAGAGCTAGCTGTCTATTATTAACACTACGGGTAACGTAATTATGAGTATAGAGACTCCCAGAAAATTAATTAGATATTGATACCCGAACGTTATTTTTAAAAGAATCGTATACGAACCAAAGATTGGAAAATCGATTCGAGAACAAAGTTATATTCAAACTATGAAACAAAAATGATGCATTAGAGTGGAAAAACTGAAAATTTATTATTCTTAGAGCAGACCGTTGAAGTGAAAGTAATTTATTTAATTGATTGTTTCCATTCTGGCCCCAAACCTGACAGCATTAGCTAATATGTGAAGAAAAAATTTAAAAATAAATAGAACGAATTTCTTTTCAATAAATGATGTTTTTAAGGAATAAACTTTCTATTAAAATCAGGGCAAATATAAAATTGAGGGAGATGATCCGAAATAGCAGCTGTCAAATTTTCTGATACAATATTTGTATCAGTAGAATTAGAAAAAATATTGTTGATAAGTGTATGAGATCTATCATTCACTCATCTGTATCAACATCACTGCTAGTTTTAATCAGATCAGTGTTAAAATCTCCTCAGAGGACTACATTTTTCTTTTCTTTAGATATTTTATGTAAAACTGGTGAAAATAAACTATTGAATTCACTTATTGACATAAAAGGATGTTTGTATATACACCCAACTACTAAGTTAGACTTTTTAGGGGATAGTATTTCCACAAAAACAGATTCAAGATGGAGAGATTTGTATAGACGAAGATCATCTCTGGGTTTATAATTAAGATTGTTAGAGATATACAAAAGAGATCCACTGCATGATGCTTCGGTTGGAGTGTGTTCAAAAAAAAAACCTTCAATTGATAATGGTATTGTTTCACCAGTATCTTTTCTTAATCTTGTTTCTGTTATACCGATTGCACTAAAAATAAAATTTAGTAAGCATTGTAGAAAGCTCATCTAAGAGAGAATTAAGGGAAGAAATATTCATATGAAGAGCAGAAAATGAATTAATGTTCTCAAAATTTGAAGAACAAAAATCTTCAATATAAGGTATTTGCAGTTTATGGGGTTAGAAGAAAATTCATTATTTGCAGAAGAACCGGCTTGAGAGATAAAGAAATCATTAAATTCATTAAATAATTTAATATTTTCTATAGATGATCGAATGTTTAGATCAGGTGAAAGCTCATTTAGATGAATAAGTTTATCGTTATTATTTAATAATTTCAGTTCTTGGTCATTTATCTGAGGTTGAAGTTACTGATGCTGAAGTGGAAGTAACAATTGAAATTGACAATTTTGAGATTGATAAAGACGATATTGTGGTACCTAAACCTGCTGTTAAAACAAAAAGGGGTGACACTCCACTTCCTCCTAGCATTTATGATAACCTGGCATGAGCTAAAGACATTATGTCATATGTTTATCGGAGAGCTAGGTATATGAGTATGATATGTATGAGAGAGTTACTTCTTATGATCCGCTACATATATTTGAGCTTTTATTTACAGATGAATTTGTCAATATGATTGTTGAAAAAAAAATTTATATGCTGGAAAATTTAACACTTGAAAAATACTTGCAAAGACATCATCCTGTCTTTATAAATGGGAACCCATAACTGCGAGTGACATCCATTTGTATTTGGCTGTGTTTATCTACTGCAGGTTGATAAGTAAACCATGATGTAATTGGTATTACTCCAAAAATATATTGATCTCAGGCTTTCAATATCTTGAATTAAACTGTGTTTACTTGAGAAATATTTACACTTTATTGACAAAGAAGAACTAGATACAGATGTTCTTACAATACTTGTTGAACATTTTAAATTGCTGTTTTGGTTTAGTCACAATGTTTCTATTGAATCTCTTATGGATGGGTCACCTTAGCTCGAAACTGTATATTCTTCCAAAAGATCACGTTATAGACAAGTCTTGTTTTAAGTGATGCTTCCATTTATATATGAAATATGGAATGTTTTTATTTATATTGGAGCAAATACAATCGGTATCAAAAATCGTGATGAAGTTCTTTCTCTTTCATATGGTATACTGGATATGAGTCATTGCTTTTAAATAGATAACTTGCCAAAACAGAGAATGTTGTACAATATTTTTAACTGTGTACATCAACTTATATTTTGACTTGATTATCTGTAAATATGTTTTCACTCTCAATAGCTACAGTATTGCTGTGCATGTTATATGAGACGACTGGAAAGTTACACTAGGTGGCTTTTTAATTGAATAGAGTTGGTTTCCCCGGGGGTTTGTTGATAGGAAGGACATCCAGGCAGTAAAATCAACTTGATTCAACACCAAGTCACATACAGAGCCTGCGTTCGCCCCTAATATTAGGGTTTTGTTGAATTGATCTGTTGCCTTTCACATTGTCACAGGCTTATGTTAATCTTTTTATATTGTGGAAGTATGACTTTATTTCGTTTCTGATATGTTGCTGGCTCTGTGAAGAGAGTACTGCCATGTTGGAAGTGAAATAAATATCTGGTTATGATTTACTTTTTGTGTGGTGTTAAGATTTACTCCGGATATATAAGTGTGCCTAAAGCCTGTGTATATGTGGGGGCATTCAAAACAGGTTCAATGAGATAATTGAACAGCGTATAACTGCAGACAACAACAACTGGTGTATGTCAGTCTGGTTATGTAACATTCTTAATAAGCATACAACTGATGTTATTGGAATATTGCGTAGTGACCGTAAAGGGTTAACACAAACAGTAACTAAAACTAAACTGAAGGTACGAAATGAGAGATTATTTTAGTATGATGACCTAGAACACCCAACAAAAAGTTAAGTAAATTCTACTAGAAGATTCTTAATATGCCAGATAACCCTGCTATAAAAAGAAAAGAGACAGGTTACATGTGAAAAATGTCATATTGGGTTATGTGTTGTTCCATGCTTTGAAATATATTGCACTGTGGTCAAATATTAATTTTTAAATCTTTTTTCAATATTATATGGTTTTTATTTCAATTTTCTGATTGCCTTTATTGCCTGTAATTTTAACCTCATGCTGTGGCAATTGCATGCCAAATAAAACCCAAGGGTAAGGGGTTAAGAAAACACACTTTGAGCATTTTTTTAGCAATACTGTCAATGCACTCTGCAGTTGCTGATTAGAACCCGAAACAATTATACATTGCCGGACACACTGCAGCAAAAAAGGGCACAAAGAATAATAAATAAAATTATTAATGACTATAAAATTACATAATCATTTGTTGCAATGCAATTCTGCAAGTAATTAATGGTGCAAGATGTGGTAAAGTTTTTTACCTATGCATGTTTTGCAATGAAAAACTTTCCTTTTTATTTGATAAGATTAGGTGCTAAGTGATTGATTTATTACGTTAATAAATGAAATATTATTATATGTGTTATTATTATTATATTATGTGAAAATTAAAAGGAAGAAATATTTCATAATTCTTTGTGTAGACAAATTGGGCATTTATTAGAAATATATTTGAGGTAGTACTATTTTTAAAATATGTCACGATTATTTTGAAGTGAGTTTTTTCCTTCTCCTCCATTTCTTAGAAATAACTAGAAAGAAGTTTTTCAAATAATTTTTCTACTGAAAAAATGTTGATTTTGTGATTAGCTTATCTTGTTTTAAACTCTTCCACTATTGATCCATTATAAGCTTTATCTGGTTTATTGGGAATTGAGGCAATACGTACATAAATTAAATTAGTTGCGCTAGAATTTTTGTCCATAAGACAATTATATTTTTGTCTAAATATGCAATTTGATTGTGTTTTTTCAATTTTTGAAACCAATTTTTTGCTGTGACTGTTTATAATTCTACCTATTTTTTTAGTGTAACTGTATTTTAATTTAATTGTGTTGTTAAAAAATTTTTTTGATTAAATTTTAAAAGCGGTTTAGATTTTTGGGGTTAACCCCAAAAAATTCTATTTGTGCTTTGCCAAATATAATATATGACAGAAAAATTATCTATTTAGAAAAATAATCTGTTTTAGTCCACTATTCTAGCCAATTTTTATTCACTAGTTTTTTTGGTTGTAAAATGCTATTGAAATTCTATATTGAAATGTCTGTGAATTTTTTATAGATTTTTATAATTATTTCCTGAATTTTTTGATACATTTTCTAAAAAGATAAAATAAAATAGTTTAATATATAATTAATATATATATTAATATATTAATCAATAAGACTTAAGCTTTACATCTAATGTATAATATAAAATATATATGTATAACATATATATATAAATATATACATATAAATGTGAAAAAACACAATTTTATCAGGTTGTGTACATGTAGTGAAATAAAAAAATTCAAACTGCAGCATGTGAATCACTTAATGGTGATTTTTACTAGGTAATGGGAAACCTTGTTCTTGTTCTAACCTATCTAAATTTCCGAATAATACCATGTAAATTGTGTTTCTATAAATGTTTTTTAGATTTTAAGAAAATATATAAATTGTAATTTCACACACTATCGACTGATTTACTAGAAAAAATTATTGTGTATATTTTATAAAAAATTTATCTTACACGCTTTGTGTGAACTTGTTGAAAATAATATACTTGAACTTAAGAATTACGATTAAGATAAATTTTTATTTCAGAAGCTCACACTTAATCTTTCCTAAACTTTGATGAAGGCCATGTATAAAATTTGAAATTTTAAGATGGAAGACCTGTGTGATTTACATGTTTCTTAAATTAAGGTTATAAATTCTTTAAAATCAAAAAACGGGCTAGTGGAATTGAATTTTGGGCAGAGCAACCAAAAATTTGAGGTGGGCTGAACATTTTCTTTGAAAATTTAATGATAAATGTGTCATCATAATTTAACGCACAAACAGGCTTTTATTAAAAGTAATTGAAATTAAAATTTATATTCTTTGCAAAATTTTTAACAAGGGTTTGTAATATTGTTAGGTGAAATGAAGAGGTGTTTAACAAAAAAAAAGTGTTTATTTGAGGAAAGTCTCATAAAAAAGTTATTAATTCATTTTAGTCTTCGAATTTTATTTCCTCTTATTTATAACAGTTTTCTAGTACTTTTGATAAAGGGCAGTTAAGGGGTGTTCATTAAAGAAAGACATTTGAGAGAGATGGAAAGAGAGAGGTAAAACTTCTTGTTTATCAGAATCAATTTTAAATTTATTCACTTTAAAAGATATGAAAACATGCAGTGAAAAAAAAAAGAACATAATATTCAACGTTTATCATTTTTTTCAAGGGCTATTTAGTACAACTTTATGGAGAGTATGTTTTTGCTAGAGTTTTTTTCTGTCAAAACTCTGCTTATGCATTTCTTTGAAATATTATTCTGTATTTAATGTTTATGCATTTCAATTTGTCTTTATTTTATGAGTAAATATAAAAAGAAGAAAGAAAAAATTGAAACATGAGTGGACAGATACAGTATATTTTGATTGGTAGCATACCTGCTACAAACCTAAAGTTTCTTCTACATAGATTAAAGGGTCTGTGTGACCAGGCAGTAATTACCGATACACTTTTTGAAGATCACGAAGCGGTTTATATTATGAAGGTTATTTTTGATTACATTTTTATATTGAGGGTCTCAATAACATGTTAATACCATACTCCATGTTAAAACCATTTTTTTTTTTAAAACAAAAATCTTGTTGAGCCTATTGATAGTTGATCGCAGGGAATAGGAAAATAGTTAAGAAAGCAAAAATTGGTTCTCAGATAAAACTATCCTTTTGTTCGTCCACTGCTTATTTATTTATCATGTAGTTTTGCATGAAATGATAAGGTGAGTACACTAACTGTTTTAGATTTAAAAAAAAATAAAAAAATATCTACTCTTTTGGTGCTGGATCTAAATGCGCCTAAACATTGTAATTTTTCTTCTTTTTTTTTAATTTATCATGATCTAGAGAATATCTTTTAACATGTATGACCATTTATCAGAAACTCTCATGTTGCGATACAAAAAAGGAGTATGCTTAAAGATGTTGATTTTATAGTTAAAGTCAAGTTTTAAAATATTTTTCTAATATAATGTACAAATTAAAATTTTCCCTCTTTTACATGACATAAGGTTTATTGATTTATAGTTATGCTTGATTATATTTAAAATATTGCTGTTGATGCATTTGTTATTATCTTATTAAAAAAGACATTTCAATATTTTCTTTAAATTTAGTCACTAATACCTTGATATGAGTCCAATTGAAAGAGGTTTTAATTTTGACCATTATTAATGCCTATTAATGCATTATTTATAAACTATGTCAAGTTTATATTCTATTTTTTAGTAGTTAAATTAAACTTTTTAATAATTTGTTTAATTCTATGTCACATTTTATATGCGATTGAAAAATAATTTAATAATTGTAAAGTTCTAGTAATATGCATATGTTTTACTTTTATTAGTCAAAGAAGTCATGGGAAAACACTAGTATTACATAGTCATAAAAAGTCATATAACAAAAGTCATGGTATTCACGAGAATTTGTTGTTTTTTTTTATTTGTGGATACCCTGCCCTGTGTGTAACAATAACAGCAACTTTAAAAATTTTCTTTTTTAATTTTAAAAGAAAACAATATTCTGGAATACTTTTACACTGCTTTACGATTTATTAGTTTTAAGGAGATCTCTCTCCATTTGTTGTAGGTGGTAATAAAACACATCACTGGCTTTCCTCCCACCATAGCTCAATTTCCTATTCTCAAAATCATAAATATTTGTTAAAAAGAACTTCAATCAGTGATACAGTTTTCAAATAAGGAGGCGGAAAGAGAATATAAATCTAAAACAACAAAATAAACACACGGGAACAACAACTTTTTAAGACGCACTAAAATTATTGGTCTATAAAAATTACTTGTTAAGTTTGTTCTCGAGTATTGTATAAAGAATTACGCAGTTAAGTTTTCTACTACTGTTCGGTCTCATTTGTTCATGTTGATTGTTCATGTTGACAAATATTCTCATATTAAATGGTAGTACCTTTGCTCAATAATACAAAACAATCCTGTTGTACATTTTCTGCTTCCATATAGGTAAAACAGAATACAAGTTAACAACATCATTCCTGATGGTGATGCTTATAATTTTTATACACTTATTATTATTTCTTTTTATCTCTCCAAAATTTAAAAACTGAACTGTGTATTACATAATACACTTCAAGATAAGACAGTTTTAGGCCTTCAAAATAGTCCGATCTTTTTAGTGGTTAGAATAATAAATAAACATGAAAAAGTAATCATCCATAATATTATATAAAAAAAAGTCGAATTTTAATAAAGTTATATTATTTATAAATTTCATAAAAACGTAATACTCTTGAATGAAATATATTTATGTATATATTTATATTGAAAATATAATATACTATCAAAAAAAATTCAACAACCTTCTTCTTATAAAAATTGGATGCTTAATGTTTAAGGAATTGTTTATTTTTGTGAAAATAATGCTCAATGTAACATCTGCTTTAATTAATAAGATGATAAGCTGTATTAAATTTAAACAACTCGCTGATCCAATAACTAAAATATCATTATTATATATATATATATATATTATATATTATATATATATTATATATATATGTAAACTAAAACATTATATTGAGATTACACATTACAGCTTCGAGATGTCACCTTCTTATATATTATATAATAATAATTAAAGCAATTTAAATTCAGTTTACATTTCTTAAAAATGACTTGCTTTCTATTTTTTTACTGAAGTGCAGAATATCAGGTCATGTATTTAAGTAGGCCATGGATGACACCATTTTTTTTTAAACCTATGAAATTAATTTTGGCTTTTTGCAAAATCAAAAAAAAAATTATATTATTTCAAAATTTTTGATATCATCTGAAAATGTCGTCATAACTCAAGTTAGGTGGGGGTGACAGGCAAAAGTTTTTCAGTACATTGGTAACAATTAAAAGGTAGGAAGGTACTGAAAATTTCATCCGTTTTTGAGATATTGAGAAAAAATTACAGTCGTGAGCCAAATTGAATAAATAAAATCAGAGAAACTTTCATGAATTTTGGTCTTATCTTGCGAAAAATGTAAAAACAGCGATTTGCGAAAGTTTATCTCACAAAAAAAAGTGAAGAAGGCGATTCGAAAAAGTTTATCCAGTTAAAATTTTCAAAATTTTTAAGCCTTTGATTTGAAAAAAATCATATTAGCTAATTAAATTCCTTTTAAAAATCACTCATTAAGACAAGCAATTTTTTATGGTCTCTTTGGGGTTCAAGTTACCAGGAGAAGCGGATTTAATTCTTAACTGATCAGAACATTAGCGAATTATTATTTGGTAACCAAAAAGACCAAAAATGTGATTAATTGTTATTAAATCATTTAAATGCAGTATATCTGGGTTGGATAGGAAAAGTTCCTCAGAAGTTTATAAGGAAACTAGTTCAGTTATTCTCTTCTCAGTTATTGATGAAATAGCTTCATAAAAATATATGATCTCTATGAAACAATTTCGACTAATGATTATATGTATATAACACGTATACATAT
>JAUZNK010004479.1:0-10416 GCA_035046665.1 Euphysa ruthae | reverse complement strand
ATAAATACATATATAATACATATATTAAACTGAACTGAACAGATAATTACATTTATTAAACGAGTCTGTTGAATAGATAATTGTATGCAAATAGAAAGTTTAAAAAGCAGATATAATCATTTAGTTTTAATATATTTGATTTGATATATATCAATTTTTACATTTTCAATATAACGCTGCTAATTATCTAAAATTTGATATGATTTATGATGAGATATCTTTTGAAATCCAAACGACTGACCTGTTATTTAGTTCATGTGTCTGCAGGAGCACATAAAAAATCAAAAGGTTACCTGAGATAGAGGATGCAAGGCGTGCAAATTAAATAAAGTGCGTAAGGAAGCATGCGAAGAATGCTTCCATTTGTAAAATTTTTTCAGCATGTGCAAGCAAATAAAAATTTGAAGCCTTAAACAAAAGCGAACCTGATTTTTACTTTCTCTTATTGAAAAAACAAAGGTAACATCAAAATGTTACTATGTAAATGTTTTATAAGAATTAGCAAGGGGAGAAGCGTGTGAAATTAGCTTAAAATTTTTTTTGATAAGATATTACATCATTCGTACTTCTGGAAAAAATTTGACAGTGAGATATCTGTTTAAAGTTAGAAAAACTATGCCATCAGACTATACAAAAGGAGAAAAACAAATTTATTTAACAATCTTAAAATATGCATATTAACAAATTGTTTTGAAAAGCAACATTATTTGCTAATAAAAACCTTGGGAGTGGACAAATTTTATTTAATAATAATAACAATATTTTCAATTTTAAAGAGAGGTTTCTGTGATTATAAACGATTATTTTTAGAATATATTGTGGTTAATATATAAAAAGCTATCTGTTTGTTGACAGATCAAATTAGTGAAGAATTTGTTTATGAAAATTTAGTTTCAAGTTGTTTTCAGTTAAGAGAATTATGTTTTTCAGCATATAGCTACATACTGATGTAACACAACATATAACGAATAAAACAAAGTTATACCTCAGCTTTTTCATATGCTCTTGCGCCTTTAACTCCAGCCACCACAACATATGGAACTCGATCCCCTAGTTTGGGTGCAGAGCCTGCATCACGCTTCCTCATCCTTTAAGTAAAAAATATAATTTACTTATAAAAGTTATAAAATTATAAAAGTTATTAAATCTCATTCTACTGGCGAAAATGTTAATCTATCAATAAAAGTAAGAGTAAATCATATTTTAGGGCGGAAATGACATAAAAATTTAGATAAAACCTAATTCTAGGAGTGGAAATGATAGTTTACTTATAAAAGTTAGATAAAGTTAAAACTTCTGTATAAAATAAACATATGTAAAAAATGGCTTTTCTAGTAAAAAGCTGGATAAAATATCGTTTGAGTTTTAATAACAAAAAAAAAATTTTCATAAAGCCACCACTTTAAAAAAATCTTATAGAAGTTATTAGGTTTTAAAAGCATTTGAAACATTTCTTTTAAAAATCATAAGTAGGCTTCAAAATAAGAATGAAGTATTACCTGCAGTTTTTCGGATCTGCTATGCAGCCTTTTTATGCAATGGCTTCAGTTTTGTAATTACAAAGAATATTTATAAATGACAAGAAAAAAAAAATACTTTTCAGCAAGTACAGAGTGGGCTTGCTTGTTGCTGTATTCTTCATCTGTCTTGGTAAGTTCTTTAGTAACAATAAGATCTGATATGTCAACACGGTTGCACAGAAGGTCAGAAATTATTTGTTTTGTATATTCAACAGCACCGTTAGGATCGCTATAAACATCAAGAGCAATTATAAATGGAGTTTGGGATTACACCAGGGGTTTTACAAGAGATATTATTACAAACCCTACAATTCTGGAGAATTTCCGAGACTTCAAATTAAGCCAAATGAATATTATGATTCTCAAATTGTGCAAAATTTTGACAAAAAAAAATCATGCAATAAATTTTGATTTTTTGTGAAAAAAAAACATCAATTTGCTGAACACTACAATGACATTAAAAACAAGCATCGTCCTCTAGTGACAAGCAAAGTTTGACAAAATTTATAAAATCTGTACAAAAGTCATGGAAAAATTCTGGAAGACGTTTGTAACAAATGGATAATGGAGAATAAAGGAAATAAACGCCAGGAAGCGAGAAAAAAATATTTGCAAAAAATATGAAGAGTATTTCCAAAAAAAATCAGATCAAATGGACCTTCATAAATCAAAAAAAGACAGAATTTACTACTTAAAATTTTAACATTCTTTTGAAATTTACCTTGTAACTTCTTGAAAATGAATATACACAAAATAATTAATCCAATATACCAAATTAATCGGATATATATTTAAAATGAAGTTTGAAGATTTAAACAATGTTTTCTTAATGTTGGTGGTTTAAACAAAATCAAGGGGAAAGGAGACATTCACATTATTTTACCATAATAAAGAGTAAATAAAAATTTGTGAGATAGACTTACCGATCAATTAACAATTTTTGAAGACATGCATTAATTAACTTGGCAACCAATGGAGAACTGTCACGTCGAACCTAAATTTATACACTAGTATATAAAGAAAATATTTTGATAACAATTCCATTTAAGGGATCAAACAAAAACCATCATATATGTATGTATGTATGTGTGTATGTATGTATGTATGTACGTACGTACGTACGTATGTATGTATGTATATACAATATACACACACACACACACACAACTAAAGTATCTTTTAACTCTATTCACTAAAGAAAACCTCTCAAATTTTGTATTTTACCATGGAAAACAAAAAACCAATTCAGCGAAAACAACAAGTGACAAATCTTGTTTATAGCCACAATATTTTTCATAATATATTGGAAATTTAGCAAATTTTAGCACAAAGTAACATTTGACGCATGGTGTAAAAGTGATTTTCTAGACGAAAATCGCAAAAATTATGGCAATCCCAAATTAGTACGGACTCATAATCTCATAGCTCTAGCAAAGAAAAAAAATTTTTTTTTTTTTTAAATTTCTAAGTCTTTAAGTCTATTAGCCAAAATTCAATAACTACTTAACTTTATGTAAGTAATAATTGCATCCACTTTCTTTTTAACTATTTCCAAGGTATATTTAACAGTAGTTTATTTTCAGAATCTTTTTTTTCAATAGATCCTATTTGATTTCGTATGGTTTTACAAGATTTTGCAACATCTTGTGCTTGTGCTTACTCTTTACGCTACTTCATGATCAAATAGTTTTGATCTCTGTAAAAATTGATGTGCTCTATCCAACAACTTTTTGTGGGTTAAATTTCATATTAGTAAATTGCACAATGATTAGTAAACCATCACAACAAGCAGTCATCAATTTTAAAAACAAAATTACATTGATCAGTTATATTTGCCTATAAAAAGGTGATAAGAATTAAAATTCATATCCTAAGATAAAATAATTTTTATACATATTTTATACCCATGCCAATATAGATTTCTCAGACAGACCATAATTTAAAAAATTATTACTATCATAAGTGGTTTACCTAGCACCCATAATTAATTGCTTTCACAAATAAAATAACTCACACAATTAATTATCTAGATGATTCATTGATGAGTACACATAATAAACAAATTAGTTTGTTTTATGCTTTAAATTATGTACTTTGAGTATTGCATAATCAGGGAGGGATGAGAATAATCAAGGGTTGGAACTATCATGGACTATTAGTAAGTAGTTGGGTAGAATAAGTGAGAGGAGAAGTTGGATTTTTTGAAAATTTTCATCATGACCAACAATTTTGAATTGTATCAAAAATGAGTAAATAAGCAACCAAAAAAAATTGAACAAGTTCTTCATACACAGCATTGACCTTTACGACATTCTGAAAGGTATCATTAATGCTATTGATTGTACCACATGCATCAGCAGCAGACATAAAAAAAGTTTAGCTTGAGAAAATTTACAGCAACTTTGATTTTATCATCATCACTCAGTCCTAAGTAAACAATAAAACAATCCATTAACACCACCAGAATTTTCATTTCCTCCAATATTAACATCATTACTTTTTTCTTGATTTTGATCTTCAATCGCGACTCCTTTTATTTTCATATCAAAGGCTTTCTTGTGAGGCTCAATATTCACACAATCTATGACTGAGCAAACAGCCAGTTGTTTTGAACATCCATTGAACTATTGGGAATAAGACCTTTATTGACATAAATGCTGACACACATGATTTTTCTGTATTATATTTTTAATGGCTGCAATATTCCATGTTTTTGCCATAGAAGTTTATGATACTTGAGGTTTTACTATAGAAATAATTTAGCCTAAGCTACATGAGATTTTCTTTCCAAGTCTATCAACAAACTCGACGAAATATCTTTTTACTTTTATTAATATTTCTTTATTTGATTGTTTTTTCTTTGTTTCTTTGTCTGTGTAATGAATGAAATGAAAAACCTTATTAGTAAATTTCAATTAATTAATTAATTAACAAAAATTTTTTATTGAACTCTTTGTAACTTTTTTTCTGCAATTTGCATGTTCATGTGAGTTTAATAGATATTTATTCACCTTTTTTATACAAAACTAGAATTTACAGCTGAAGAACATAAATATTTCCAGGGGTTCAAAATAATAAAAAAAACATTCAGAGAGAAAACGTCACATACAAGAGTATGCAAGGAGATAAGTGATTTTGAATGAACATATCACCTACGCAGGAATGACTAAAAGAATTTTTTTAATTAATAGCTACTCACAGTCTCAATTCCCTTGCAATCCATCTTATCATACATGTCTGGCTTCGAGTAATAAAGACCGGCATATCTCTTTTTACTAATCAGTAAGTATGGAAAATATACCTATGACATAAAATAGCATAAGCATTAAAAGTTTAAGAAAAAGTTTAAAAGAAGATAAGAGACATAGCTTCATTCAAATTTGAGTAAATTTAATTTGAAGAAAACTAATCTACGAATATCAAATCTTAAAATAATATTGCTGTCTAATGCTTTGTTCATGTGTTGTTATTTAATAATTTTGTTTTCCAGACAAATTAGATTATTACTTTGTTTTTTGAGTTATAATAGTAACATTTATTGTTTGAGAAAAACCATCTAGATTTTTAAAAATTATTTGGGAGACGTTTTTCAAAATTTTTTAATAAGGCCAAAATACCTTGGTGTTTTTAAAAAACTGCAAGTTTTATGTGAGAAATGGATTGAAATTTCTACTGATATGGAATTAATGAATGTCTTGTATAACGGCCATAATAAAATACATTTTTGGTTACAGGAAGGAATTGCATTTTCGGGTATTTTAGAGTAAGTCTTTTGAAGAATTATTTCAATCTAAGTTTAATAAACCATGAAATATAGCCAAGGAATGGAACAGTTAATCTTCAGATATTTCAAAAGAACTATTATCTTAAAATACATAAATTAATTATCAACACCAAAGGATATTTCAAAGACTATATGCTGCTATGATTTTGGTTTAAAATTGAGATTTACGTGCCATTCTTTCACATTTTCCCTCTAATTTTGGTTGAATTATAGTGTTTTATTCAATTTACAAATATAAAGGTATTCAATGACAAGCTGATTTCAATATAGGAGAACAAACACTTATATTATATTGCCAGAAAAAGTTCATCGATTATTTAGAAGATTAGTAGTTAAGATTAAATAGATTGAAAAATAGGCCTCCAAAAATAATTAAGAATCGCATATATTTGGGGTTAAATATTATTTTAGCCTTATAAATTTAAACAGGGAAACAAATGTAAAACAAATATATAATCTAACTTAAATTCTGGAAAGTATACAATTACCTTCTCAAATTCCAACTTAATTGGCTGAACAAAATGACTAGACACATACGTTGCAGCCTCCTTACCCAGATCCATGCTTTCAGGTACATTATCAGGTCCAAATCTCACCATTACTGAGTCTGTATCACCATATATAACCTGAAAAAACAACGTAAACACTGCAGATCCAAACCACTGATAATATTAGTACATAAAAATATAAACTTTGACTTATAAGTAAAAAAATAATAATATAAAAAAGTAAAGAAAAATGTTCAAAAGTATAGTATAAACATAAAAATATTTCTTATATTTATAAAATAATCTTCAAAATGTCAGGGGGTTTGGGAATGAATACGTGAACAAATGTATTAGTATAAAAAAAAATTCAAACTTAAAGTTTATTGATGATATAGGGAAAAATATTTTGTTTAACCTTTGAGTCATATTTATATCCATTTTTGATATTGTATTTATCTTCAACTAATTGCTTGGTTCTTTCAATCATTTGACGTCCAAATGCTGTAACACTCTGAAAAATAAAATATCAATAATAACAATTTTTTGTCCTATTAACTTTGTTCTTGGTTTTAAAATATACAAGATCTTCTAGCAAACATTACATAATTAAAATCTGCAGTCTACTTCATCGAATAAAGCCTGATTACTCGCTATCAAATTTATTGAGTCATGATATATTATATTTTATGACACATAATGAATCACAATATAAATACAAAATTTCATATGACATTTTGATAACAATTTGATAAAGATTTTCTACATCAAAAATTATCCTACTTTACATATAAAATGGTTTCTACATTATAGTAATATTTTTAAAATTTAAAAGTAAAAGAGAAGGTACAAAGCTATTTAGGTCCTACAGTAAGGTTAGCAAAAAAAGATTTTAGTGAAAGGGGTTGCGATTTGTAATCTCTGAGGCAGATGTTATCAAAAAAGCATTTGTATCATGAAAAAAATTGAAGAAAGATAAGAGTTGTTGCGGTATCTAGCTGCTGAATCTTGAATACGTTTAAAAACAACTTGCATAAGCAAATATAAAGCAAGTTTATGATACCACTTGTACATTTTCATCAATCAAAAACTGTGTAATTTTTGGCCAACACTTCTTTTTTGAGCATGACGAAGAGTAATAAATTAAAATTAATGTTAGTTATGATAGTGAATGGGAATGTTGAAAATAATTAATCTTATTTTAAACAAGATCCCAATAGGAAAATATGTTTGAAAGATCAACTTTTTTATTTTTTAGTTGATCTTTTAAGAAGGTTTTAAACACCTGGATTATATTATATTCATGCATATTTGTTTTGTTTTTAATTTTACTAATATCAATGAATAATTAGATCTAGTCCACGGGTTTATTTTATATTTTATTGTAGTTGTATTGTTTTTCTTTCCATCGCCTATATTTATATCTAAAATTACTGTTTATTTCTCGAAAATATTTGTTTGAACAGTGCAAAAGAAGTGGGTTTCAAACCACCTTGCCAAGATGAAAATCATTACGAAAAAGTTTTATAAAAAACTTAAAATATCAACACCAAAGTGATGGAAAAAAACAAGCCTTTAAAATATATAATTTTATTTTCAGTTTGGGCTTACATTTTCCATTGCATTATTAAATAAAATTACTAAGCAACCTTGAAATTTGTTTTGACATCTTTATATTGCCAACTGATATTTAAAGTTATGATAAGAGTTGGTTGATATTTTGAGTATGAGGTTAACCTTGATGTTTTAATTATCAGAAAAATATGTGTACTTATTCATCCAACCTTTAACTTATGAGTAACTATGACAAATTACATTCGTTGTTTCAATTCGTTTTAAAATACTTTGAAGAAAAACTTTTTTCGCTGAAATATTGTTTTGAAAAAAATCTTCGTTGGTGAAAACATGTTTTTGAAGAAATGTGTGCAATATAATGTGTTTGGGTTCATCACTTGAACATCCCTGGCTTGTTCTGCTCAAGGATAAATAGTGAAACTATCTGAAACTATACAATATTTTGTAAAAAAAAAAAAAAAAAAAAAATCGTACGTAAATTAAAAATCGTACGCTTCATCTTTAGGAAGGCGAACAACATATTACACATAATGTTTTTTTAACATCTGAGTGATAGGGAATAAAAATAATGTTTAATAGAAATTCATAAGCTAAAATATTGTTACAAAAAAAGGAGTTCTGCTTCTTGGGATCACGTAAACTAAATTGGGATTACGATAGATTATAAACTAAATTTTTCAACTCATGTTCGAAAGTTGTGCGTACAAGCCAATAACAAGCTCAGTTGCTTGATTAAAATTCGTAAGTTTTTCAGTTTTATACAAACTCGTACCCATGTACATAGTTATGTTTTAAGTTAATTTTTGTATTGTCCTTTAATCTGGATGTTTTGTAAGAAGACTGACTAAAATGTGATCCACAAAACTGCGCACTTCGAACAGTCCATCAAAACTTTGCATTTAGCTTTGATGAACTAACTACCCTTGAAAACACTATCAGTATTCATAAAAAACATCTCCATTGTCTAATGATTGAAGCGTACAAGTCTGTTAATATTTAATATTTAATTGAATCCAGAATTAATGTGGAAAAAATTTAAAATGAAGGATCTACCTAACTCTTTGAGAAATTGATACATTTTAAAACTCCCCCAGCAAGAACATCCACTAACTCTCTGTTGTTTAAAGCTTGTTCTCTTTGGAACAGTGTTCCAAAAGACATAAAATAGTGTGAATCGTTGTCCTGTTTTAAAAAATCACTTACTAAATGGGACTGTTCAGTATCATGCAGCATTTGCTGTTAATTTATAAACTGATTTATACTATTATACTTTATTTTTTAGAAAAACCAAAAATGTTTTGTTGGTATGGATTAGCGTTTCTAGATTATATTTATTTATTTACGACTATGTATACAACAGCGTAAAATAAATAAATGAATGAATAAACATTGAAAATATGGTATCATGACAGTTGACAATTTTTCTTTACTGTTATATTCAGAGTTTGCAATAAAAGCAAAAACAGTATCGCAACTCGAAATCCCTTAATTCGCACCTCATAAACATTTAAAGCACACTATGTTGTTTAAAAACTAATACAAAAAAATTTTTTTTAGCACTCAATTTGAGCACCTCTCCAATTCATAAAGCTCATTTTATAAAGCGCCTTCATTTTTTTTTCCCAGAGAGGCCTGAACTACCATCCTATATCATTTCTTCAAAGTTCTAGAGAAAGCTTTTCACCAACAACTATCAGTGTATCTACAAAATAATAACTTTCAATTTAGTTATTAATCGAAAGTACCATCAGAACTTGCCACTACTGCTCCTCAATGAAGAATAGTTGAAAAGGGAAAACTTGTGTTTTTTTAGACCTGCTGAAGGCGTTAGATATCTCACACTATTTTGCTTGCAAAATTACTGTTTTATGGAATATAAAATGATGATCTAAACTGGTTTACTGGCTACTTATTTAAAAGACCTCAAAAAGCAGATCATGACAGTAAATTGTCACACAGTTTCATGATCAGGTATTCCGCAGGGATCAATATAAGGAGCCTTATTATTCATTACATACCTGAATGATTTTGTAGACTGTTTATATAAAGCTAAAGTCATAAAATATGCAGATAACAAAGTCTACAAGTTCAAACAGTCCATTCAACGACTTGTTACAAATAGTTTGGGTGTATTTTAGACTCTTGTCTTCAACTGAATGACTTTTTTACATGAATTATAAAAAAGCAAGTGCTAGGTCAAAACTTTTATACAAAATACAAACAGACTTAACAACTCTTGCTACCACAAAAATATACAAAATAATGATTGTATCAATACTTATATTTATATACTACTTATGGTAAATAACCTCTCAACCAGACAACCATACACTTTTCGCACCAAACTGAATGTTACTCATACGATGAGTGGGCAATACTCGAATTTGAACTTGTAACCTTAAAGCTGGGAGCCTGATATCCTGTTTACTTAAACTCCTGGTTTTGATTTTGATATACCAGAAACTCCTTTTCACTCAAAGAGATGTTTCATTTACCGAAACTTCTGCTTTTTTGGGTTTGATATATCAGAAACTCTTTTCTATTGAAAGAAGTTTTTCATTTACTGAAACTTTGAAACTTTGTAAATTTTAATATCAGTTTTTCCTAATATCGTTTTGTTAATATACAGTATGAATACTAATAAAAAAATTTGAGACTTGTGTATTGGTGACTTTTTTTTTTTGTTCAAAATCTTGTTCCTTAGCATCTTGCTTTGAAATAAGGGGTCATTCTATATTTTATATATAAACATATTTGCTAAAAAATAATTTTTTTTTCAAAAAAATTTAATGGTTGCTCTCTGTTCGAGGCTCCATATCAGCTTTCTATCAAATTTCAAGATGCATTGCATCACTTACCGAGGATATTTCAATGCAAGGTAGCTTTCCAACTTGTGCTACAGTGAAACCATACACAGAGTTTGCACTGATCTTTAATGCTAACTGTCTTCCATCCAAAACCTAAACATAATATCTATTATATATATATTTATATATATATATATATATATATATATTCATATATATATAAATATATATTTATATATAAAGAA
>JAUZNK010004478.1:0-10418 GCA_035046665.1 Euphysa ruthae | reverse complement strand
AAAAATATGAAAATTTTCTTGTGATAATCATTTTTTGGCTCCTTCTGGTCCGATGTTTTGATAGGTTCCTCACTTTTTCTGAAAGAGCCCACAACAGGAAAGAAATTAATTTTTATTTGTTTTATAACCCCTGATACATCAAATAATTTTGTTTAGGAGAAAGCACTCACAAATTCCGGATTAAAAAGTACCAATATTATTTCATCAACAGAAGTTCCTCAAAAAAACTTTTATCGGGAAACCTATCAATTGCGCAATCATCACTGCTGCTTATGGTTGTCTGGCCGAGCGGATAAGGCACTGGTCTCCAGAACGTAGAGCTGTGGGTTCGAATCCGCTTTACAGTAATCTCAAATTTGAGCTCTACGTACACCTGAACCAACCATGAGGACCCTTCTGTAACAAATTACTTCTAAAACTATTTGTTTGCCCCACGTTAAAAATATAAAGACGTTTGAAATATACATTGTTAATGTAATTTACTGATGTTGTGATACCTTTTAACCCATGGTTTGTTGAAGTACTTTATTGGAAATATGTTCGTCTTTTTTTTTTCCTTTCGTTACACTGGTGTGGTATCAAAAAATCTGTCTCAATAGGAGATCAAAGCTAAAAAACTGGTAAATACACCCAAAGAAAAAAAATAAAACACGTCATTAGAAACATACGATGTTAATGCAAAATCATGGAAGAAAAACTATCGAATTGCTGAAAATGTTTGTGGAGAATGAGAGATGGTGGGTTTCGGCATTGTTACAAAACTAAAATATATTATTACTTGTGTGCGCAAAATTTGGTTTTCTAGGTAAACGAGGAAGACAGATTTAAGAACATAGAAGAACTACTTAATATAACTGCGGAAAACGCAAAAGCAGCCCTTAGCTCAGTTATAACTCAGATAAAAATTTCTTTTTAATTAAAATGCACAGCAACATATTGTTGATTATGATTTTTATGTGTTCTTTCATAAAATTTTTTTGATTAAAACACACAGTAACATTGTTGTTTGTGATTTTTATGTTCTTTCATAAATTATAATTAAAACACTCAGTAAAATATTGTTGATTGAGATTTTATGTGTTATTTCATAAAAATGTGTGCGCGTGTGTGTACCCTGTGCGAAATAGCTGCATGGTGCTAAACTTCTAGCTGCTTTATCTATTCCTAGATAAAGATTATAGAAAGGCGGCAGTATAATAGATTCTGCTAAGCCTTTATTGTTTAATAACACAGTTAGATAAGAAAAGAATTTGGTAAAAGTGTAATAGCTAGGGTACTTTTACAATAATTCGCGACTATTCACAAATCACAAGTGCTATATATAATTAGATGACCTTTATTACACTTCTTGTATGTTATTTATCAATTAAGACAACGAATCCTGAAAATATCAGTCGAAATAAAATTTGATTTAATTTGAAAAATTTTTGACAAGAAAATAATTTTGGTGGTTTGGTTCTTGAATATCCAATGGAAATTTTTTCAAAAAGTTAGCCGCTCATGCAGGGACAACAGTTTATGACATTAAGCCATTTGGAAACTTTTTTCAATGATAGTCTTAGAAAATTTGCTGATAAAATTATAATCGCCTAAAGCTGTTAATTTAGAAAGCCAACAGCATGGAGACATTTCTAATGGTAATCTATCTCACAATGGCCGTAATCGAGAACAATCTCTTGGTCTTGGTTAAAAACATGAGCAAGTTTCCCTCGACTAAAATGTGAATACAGGGACATCTAGGAGTTTTGACTTGTTATATCAAGGAACCTTAGAGGACATATATAAGCATGTCAGGAAAAGAAAAAAGACGTGAATTCTTTTTTTAATGAAAAAAAGTTTTTTTCTTCTTCCTATACCAAAGGTACCAAAGCAACCACAATCCCTATTACTATAATACTTCCCAAGAAGCCAACTGGCATTCAAAAAACGGCATTTCCTCTTTAAAAAGTTATGCCCTGAAGAGAACCAACAAACTGAAATTCCTTTTGTTCGCCGAATGGGTAACAAAGAGAAGAGCAAACCGTCAAAATAAATTCGGTCAGTTCTTCTTTGATGACAAACTTTGTTTAATTGGTTGAAAAGTCTCTGCAGGTAAATTAAAAATTTACTTGAAAGATTGTAAATCATTTTAGAAGCAACTCTGATATTCATACTATAGAAAAAATTGTTTAACTATTAAGTTTACTAAGATTCCTCTGTTTGAGATGTTTGTTCAAAACCCATTCTCTGTGGAGGAAACGCATGTAATAGACAAATAGATGCCAATCTTATTATCTAAACAGGTTAGCGTACCACTGGGTTATAACTCTCAGTAAAAAGGATTGGGGTGTCAGAATTGTTTTAAAACTAAAGAAGTTGAACGAGTCAGTCAAATAAAACCAGTGCAAATTGGAATCACTGGGTGCTATTATTGAAATTATCCAATCAAATTACCAAATTCATAGTTGAGCAGCATCGATTAAAAAAATGCTCATTGTATCATTCGTATTAATCCTAAATTTCAAAAAATCAAATCGTAGTACTCTTAAATGGTTTTGTACTTGCGGTGATTAGTGTCTTCACTAAGACTTTAAAAATTCCTTTTAAATCTTTTAGGATTAAAGGGCGCCTCTCAATTCTTTACCTTTTTTTACTCATTTTTACATGGTCATACTTGAAACTTGCAAAAATATAAGTGTCCCATCAGAATATGGATCTTGCATACTCGACTTATACTTATATTACAGTATTATGCTTAAATTATACTTATACTGGACGAAATATTGATCACTATTGTCCAATGTGACTCACATTCTGCACTACTTAACAAACCTATTTGAAGATGGAGCAAATTATATTGTTCTGTGTGTTCTGTGCACCATTAGAAGCGCTTTAGCATGTTTGAATGTATTGTGAATATCCATGGCTACAACAAGTTATCTGAAAATTAAAATGATTTTCTTTTGCATTATTTTTAAATCACTCTCACCTAATGCATAACTTTCAAAGAGAGGCTTGTCCATAAAAACAGGATGTTTATTGACATTGTTAGCACTTCAAGGAGTAGATAGTGGTAAGGAGTTATGTGCTATACCATCCACATTCGTGTATTTACAAAGAGGCTTTTTGTTAGTTGTTTCAGGTGTATCAAACTTATTTATGACCTATAGAAGGCCTCACTTCCCTGCATCAAAAAACACTGATTCTAGGTGGGTTAAATCTGTTATGATCTTAGCTCGAATAGATATAAAAATTTCCACAGCAGGTATTTGCTGATCAGCTTCACGAATTAAATTTATTAAAATTGTAGATCCTTTAAACACTATCATTAAGTTTGGTTGATGGAACCAATGTTCTAAAACTTATACATTTTACTGTAAGAAAATTATCGTGAATGTTGTTGCTACTGGAGGTGAGTTCGGTGACGCTATTTTGACTAATAGTTTGGAACAGTAGTAATCGGTTGGCGCAGATATTTTTAAATTATTTAATTTAAAAATATCTAATATTTTGTTGAATTTTTATTTAGGACGTGTTGTTTCATTGGGGGTCTTTAAAAGTGGAAAAATTAAAAATGGACAAACTCTAACTATAGTTTGATGATATATATTTTCATGAGAAAAACGTTTGTGGGTGATTCCTAGCAAATTAAAGATTTTATGTTTGATGCATTTTTGCCCAAAGAATAAAGCCATAAAAAATTATCAGCATGTCGATTCTTGGCCATGTTTTTTCGCTCTAGTTATTTAAGGAGAATAAGTGAAAGCCGTGTATTGATGAAACAACAAACTAACGACATTTTACGTATGTAAGCAAGAAATGACAAAAAGTTACATATAAACACATAAATTTGCACTGAAATCCGATTATAATGACCACATATTGAGTTTTCGGAACTTTTGGAGATGGGCAATAGTTGTAGTATCATAATAGACACCTGCAGCTACTAATCGTCGAGGTGTATAAAACACTAATGCAGTTGAATCCAAAACAGCTTTGGAATGTTTTTGATCGTAAATTTATGCCTTATGATCTTCGAACTTGGAGTCTTGTTAAATTTCCAGTTGCGCGCATTGTTACTTATGGCAAAAATTCCCTGCAATATAAAGTTTTTCTGTGGAATACCGTTCCATATGATATTAGTGCAAGTGTTCCCATTTTTAGGTAGAAGGTTAAACTCTACAAATGCAGTTGAACATAATCTTCTTGTAAATAGCTTCTTTTTTTTTTTTTTTTTGTTTTAATGTATTGAGTCCTTTTTTCATTCTTTTTATCGTATTTTTTTCATCACTACATTTATTTTATTAAAATATTTTTTTAAGTATAAATTAGCCTTGGTTCTGTAATATTAGCCTTGATTCTGCAATATACTACGATTTAGCTGACATTAGATAAATAAAAGAAAATAAAAGTAAGGTTACACAATGTAGGTATCGCCCTCAAGGTGAAGTTTGTAACTTAAGAGCTCTCATTTGAGCTTACGGTAAAGATAGTCATTGGTTCCGAAGTGGGTTTGAACCCACAGCTTTAGTATCCGACGACTTATAAATGCTCACATCAACAGTTATAATTGCTCATATAAATACTTTTAAATACTGATAATGGTTTAAAAATAAAAAATGTAAAAATTGGAGAAATCTGCAGCAGAAAATCTCTTCAATATAAATTGATTTATTTTTAAATATGAAAACCTGGAATATATCTAAAATAAATAATGAATAATAATAAAAACTATTTTTATTTTGAAAAAGATTTATAGCAAGAGTCTGAAACAAGTGTTATGTATCCAATGGTTCTCTTCTTACAGTACCTTCTATACCCAATAGGGAGTAGTTTGAAATAAGGTGAATATTTGTTTTATGCGGTGGTTAAATTAACAAAAAAGAAAAGAGAGTTTTTTTTTTTGGATTCTTTAATTACATGCAGGCATGAAATAGCTTAATTAATAATTTCTTTACCAGAAATAATTTTCATTTCCAAGATATCCTTTTGTACAATAATCAAATAGACAAATAAGTATAGCTATTCTTACCATATTTTATATAGGTTCTTCGCGAACAACAACTGCTATAAACTTTTGAGAAATTCTTAACCAATAAATAGCCAATTTAAATTCTGCTTTAAAAGATAAAAATATATTCCACAACGATTGGTCAAAGAAATCTCAAGAGGTTTGAGATTACGAATAATCATCTACTCCTCCAATCAAATTATCTCCATGAATTTTATAGACAAGTCTATTCCCTTTAGTATTATGTCGTAAAGTAGTTTCTAATATCTTAATAACGTTCACTTTACTGTTAACGGCTTTAAGATAATCAAACCAATTAACATAAATCCTTAATTTTTACCATAAAATTGTCATTAAAATGTTATCCATGATTTGTTATTAATTTTTTTAATTCGATTTTTTTTTTTATAAAAATGGTTATATTTTTGTTTTAACCTTTTGCAGCTTGTGAATTACTGTAGGTACCGAAGTGTTGAGTGAAGTTTATATGAATAACTAAATGGGAATTTATCACAAGAATTGCATCCGTAATCCGTTCGCATTAGTGAGAAAAAAATATGTAATAAAACAGAACCAGTTCATGGTGAAGATTTAGATTTTTGGTAAGCCTATAAAGAAAAAATTCAAGACGTTTTGTAATTTAAAAGAACATGTAAATTTAAAATCATATATTAGTTGATATATGATTATCATATCCAAGTAGAAAAAAAGTTATAAAAATAAGGCATAAAATACTAAAAACCTGTATCACAAAATCAATTTGTTAAAGTTTGTAAAATATTGTAAAACGTAGTAAAACATTACAAAAAGTTGTAAAAAAGTTCTGGTTAACTATTTCCCAATAGAAATTTTATCCAAATAATTTATTTATTACTTATATAGATATATAAACAACATAATAGCCAATAATAAAGTTAAAAGATGTTGAGGTACAAAACTAATTCGTGTTACAAATAAACTGTGCAAATACTTTTCACGGTTGCAACGGCAGTATAGATCCTTGTTAGTACGCAAATACTTACATTATTTCATTCATCAAACGCCCCTTTTTTATATCGTTATCAGAGATTTTGATTTTTCACGGTTGGGCGTGTTTGGAGACCTTGCAACTGTGTTTGCGCCATTTGGCTCTTGTTGCTCATTAAGATTCAAGATCGTAAAATAATCATTAGTGTGATTCACATTCAACAAAATAATTATTTGCTTTAAATTGGAAACAGTACTCTAATATTCTAGAAATGGCCTAGTTTACATTATTACCGATGTGCTAATCAAACCTTTCTCACACACATGCACACACATACACAAACACACGCATGCACACACACTGAAACCTCCTATTTTGTTTTCTGTTTAAAATTCTTAAAAAGACAAAATATTTGAAAAATTTCTACGTCTGGTGCTGACTTTGATAGCCACCCCTTGCATTTTCTGAAAAATTTTTAAAGATTGTGAGATTTCACTTTGGAAACACAAATTAGATGTATTTTCTTGTCTTAGAGACTAAAGATGGAACTGTTAATTTATAAAAATTGAATAATGAAAATATAACAAAAAACAGAAAAGATCATGAAAATAAAATATACTTGCATATATTCAAATTGCCATGGGAAATAACCATAATGATCTACGAATCAAATTTCTAAGTTTATAGAAACTGCATATTTCAATCGTTTCACAAGTATTGGTTTCTGATTATCTTTTTGGAGATATTTTTAAATTTTTAAAGTTTTTTTTTTTTATAATTTTATTTTTTTCAAGTTTAGAATCATAAACAAATTTTGCTTATTTTAATATTTTTCTGAATGAAACTATTTATTTTTCAAACGCGGAAAATATATTGTTATATTGTATTGAAACTCACACCTTGTGATCTGAATCGAAGAAATAGCACATTGTATACATTGGGGAATTTTTCAATTATGAATCGAGACCATGCCAAACGATCTCAAATTTAAAAATATCTCAGAATATGATCAAACACGGAATTTAAAGTTATGATAAATTTTGTATTTTTCAAAAAAGGGTCCTGGAGTCACATTTTGTTATCAAATTATCTTCATAAGTTTTTAATATAACAAGGAAAGAACGGTAACTAGATTAATGTTGTTTTGTTAGATTAAAATGTAATAAATTAAAGCCTGGAAATTATCTTATAACGTCTTATATCTCTGTAAACTTCAAATTTCAAGTCTACGAAATGAAGAACAGTGAAAAGAAAATTACAATGACGATGCAAATATGGGAGAAAAGGTGTAAAAGCACTTAAAGTGAGTGGTACCACTCATTAGAAAAAAAATTCAAAAAAATAACTTGAAGTCATATTTTTCTGGCGTCGAATTAAAAAAAAATATGTTTTAAAAATAAGTTTTTTTCTCTATTTATTTTTTTATAATTATGCGCATACTTTTTAGACCAAAAACAAGGTAATATTTTGTCAAAGATAGCATGGGAAGTTAGAATCTTATATTTTTTATAAGCAATATCAAAAGTGGGTGGCATCTTTTAAATAATTATTTCTGCCGTCAATAATATTTGAAAATTGCGCAAATCAACATAAAAATTCAAAAAGGAAGCAGCCAATAAAGATGTTAAAAATGAAATAGTAAAAAAATATATCGTGATTTTCTCCTTTTCCATTTTCGTCTCCTTCTTCCTCACAATTTTTGTCATATAATCCTTTTCTATTGGCTCTTCATTTTTTTCTCAGCTGTTTTTTTCCTGCGACCCTTGCCTTGGCTTCCATTTGATTACCACTTAACAGATTTTGGTCAGCCAAACCGTTTGTAATCGTATTTAACTTGTAACATCAAGTTTTAGGTTTTCTAATACATTGAAAATACCATTCGACCCATCATTAAACGATAGCACACCAGATGCTACTGCAATTTTCCATTATGTTTCGGCCGACATAAACTGTTTTATGAGCACTCCTCCATATAACGCCATTTAAAGACTCGTTAACATTTTGGGTCTTCCCATCTAAGCACCATCCTAAAATTTCGTCCAAACCAAGAGCTTTATAAGAACAGATTGGCTTTATAAAATACCTTATAGCTTTTGGTATAACTATACTGTCCTTGTACCTTGAAGTATTTTTAAATTTGTCTAACTGTTATTTACACCAGGAATCATTAGTACGAGGGAAGAATTTGTAACGGGGATAAGCATCGTCATTTGCTTAACTGTGTTGTGCGAGTGCAGCGAAACTTTTTTTCCTGCCATTATGTCACCTTTATTCTGTCGTATAGCTATACCGTAATAAATTTGGTCTGTTTTAGCCACTTTATCAGTTATTCTTCCTCTACCGGTAAGTCGCTTACCCTCACTTAACAGTTTACTCTCATTGTTATCTTTAAGGGCTCTCAACATGGCACCAACCCTTTTTTGGGCGTGACCAACTCATTCAATTTTTAAAACTTTTTATGCAGTTTTCGGTTCTGCGCCAATTATAATCTTTTTAAGATATGCTATCACCGTCACCTCAGTATTTTGTGTATTGCAATATATTTAATTCCACTGAACGTGCAAACATTGTGCTTGCACCAAAAGGCTTCATTGCTCCAGCCCTTCCTTTATGATTAATGGCACATATGTGTTCCTTTTCAGAAGTCATAGCCGTTTATAGATTTTAAATAAAGTTTATGTGTCTACGCACTTCCCATTAGTAATTAGTAACGAGTCATCGACACCAACATTTTTATTGGGTCATCTTTTTCAAGCTCCAGGGAATATATTTAGATGTTATTTTCTATTAATTCTGCTGAAGCTTTCAACATTGAACTCTTAGGAGCTTCGACATAAGCAACATGAAGCTTAGCTACAATTCTTTGTACGTAGATAAGTTCATAGGAAGTGACACGTCCAAAATGCTACACAAGGTTTCAATACCAACTTCTCCAAAGGCAACAGCTGATCTTATGCTAATATCCAAATGCTTTTCTCCCTTGTCTAAGCTTATCGTTATCATCATCTATATCTTCATCGGTAACGGTTTTGGATGTAAAATATTCCTTCAACCACTTGCATCGCCGACAGCGAATAGAAAATATATTTACCTATCCTTTATTTGCGACAATGTCATGTTTCATTTTTAATTTTTATATGAACAACATAGGCATGTCCCAACTGTCCCAATTAGTTCTCTACGAGTGTAAGTGTTCTTAAATACAAAGCATTCAGAGTCATTTGCAATAGGTTTTCGATCAGCTTAAGCATCAATTTTTTATTTTTTTTTGCCCAAGCTGTCTTTTTTTGACAATTAGGTGTTACTCCTGATTCTGCCTCTTTATCTTCACTTCATTTATTAGGTGCTTGTGTATCACCCCAGAACTTACTTCTCTTAGTTCTTGAATTATTTCTCATTTTTGACGAACCATATTTATAAGATAGCTATACAAAATACAATACAAAACTATACAAAAAAATGACTGAAAAACATTTATAAATCGATTCAAAAAGAGCGTTGTTAATAAAGTGAAATATACTATTTTCATTATGTCATGTGGTTTATTTAGTTCCCGAAATAAAAAGTGACATATAAACCTTTAATAACTTGGATATATATAAATATATATAAAGGGTTAAAAGCGGTTGCCATGGGAGACGCTAGGGGCTAAAAGTTCCACCTGCTCAAAGTAGAGCCATTAATTTATGGTTTTTCTTAAAAAATGATTACGAAAAACTATCAAAAATGTGTACATTTGAATTTTCGAAAAATTTACGATTATTTAGAGACGCCTTAGTTTAGAACTAACTGTGAATAGGAATATACTTAGTCAAATATTAAAAATGACGCTGTTGCATATTTAAATTCATCATAAAATGCGGAAGGAAAAAAAACGTTTTGTCTTTAAGACATGCATTACACTACGATGAATAAAACTTTAATAGAAAATCAGAACTTTAAAATCAACTGAAAAATTCATCTAAACTTTTCAATCAATCATTAATATATCTCGCAGTAATTCATTTCTGATGATGACTGGTGGGGAAGGGGGTACAAATCCGGAGCACTATTAGTGGGGTGTGAGTAGGGGATTTAAACTCACAATCTGTACACTTGCATATACATGCACGCACCGTTTGATTCGTTTTTTGAAACTATTGTGGGTGAACAGGTGTATAATTACTTAGTCTCTCAAACATTTTTACGTAAAAAACTAAGTAAGTACTATATGACCTTCAGTTTAATTTTTATGAACGTTTAAATTTTCATGTTATATAATGCATGTACATGAACGTATCAGCAAAAATTTTTGCCTACGATTATTTCGTAGTTACCTCATTTAAAAAAGATTTTTTGCTTTGGAATCATTTAATTTTTACTTTTTACGTTTGTCCTACCTTTCATATAAAATATCTTAATATACTCATAAGTATTAGAAAGTTCTTTTGGGTGATAAATATAAAATACAATATATATATA
>JAUZNK010004477.1:0-10418 GCA_035046665.1 Euphysa ruthae | reverse complement strand
CTTTTCTCAGTGAAGTAAAAATTAAACAGATATATTTTAAATAGATCTTGCAACAACTATTTCATAAAGTTATCTACCAAAGCACATCGTACATTGAGTTGGACTTTAAGATGAGGGTAGAGAATAAGCAGTAAAGGCCTATGGATTATTTATATTACTGAGTTGGACTTTAAAACAAAGGGAGAGTATAAGTTTTGCAGACTTTTAATGTTACTCACATATAACTTATACCTTTTTTTGAATTATTATTATTATTTTATTATTATTTTCTTTTTCTTTTTTTTTTTTGAAATAAAATTGATATAAAGATTTATTGAATGAATTTCATAGTTAAATTACTTAACTTACTTGCTCATAAAACAGTTAGCTTTGTTTAAAGACACGAGATTAAATACTAGAACAAAGATATTTAGGAGCATTCGAATGGAATGTTAATGATTCTTTTGTAAAGTTTAAATAAAATTCTCTGTCGACAGTTTATTGAAATTAATTTTGATTTGCTTACCTGTTGTCTCGACTGAATTATTTATTACTGTTCAAATATTATTAATAATAAAATGGAGAGGCGACTGAGTAAAAATATTAAATAATAATAACAATAATAGACACGAATTTCGCCTCAACTTTTGCCCCAAAAATCGATACAAATTTTCTGCGATGTGAGCAAAAAAAAAACAAAAAAAACCTTCCATACTACAAAAAATTTTTAGCGTTAATACCAACTAAGCTTCAGCTGCAAAGCTATCTCACTACGCTCTCTTTTCTGCTTTGGCAAAAAAAAAAAATAACAATAATAATTCAAACAAAGTCAAGTGCACCCAATACAAATGCTTCAGACAATCTCGGTTAATACATTTGGAATTCTATCATATTACATGATCTTTATTGTTCCCTTCTTCACCCTACTCATTGTTGAGTTGTAGAGCCAGGAAACATCATAACTTTCATTTTGTGAGAGGGGGAGCTTCTAAACTCTCTAAATCAAATTTTTTACAATCAAAATTTAGTATCGACCAATTTTAGGTAGCTGGCTTATTATATAACTAGCTGGCTAAATTATTTTATAACAATTATATCCACATAGTTAACACAAGAAATTATCAATGTATATAAGCCACAAAGCAGGAAAAATCAATTCATTACTTTTACAGTAATTTTGACAAGGATATAAACAATAATTTAAAAAAAAGCTAGATTCAACCGCGGTTTCATGTTTCAAATCACGATGAAATGTTATAATACTTCAATTCAAAACTTTTCTGCAAATACTTACTTTTTTTATGTGATAAATTTTATTATTTATTATTATTTGTTTATTATTATTATCATTATTTGAAAAAGCTTCTAATTTAACATGTAAATTTAGCAAACTCCAACTTTTAATAGGTCGTAGAAAAATTATTATAGGGACAATCAATAAAAAAATACGATTTCACCAATAGTTCTATGAATTTGCTTTTTCCTTTGTTCAGTTGATGTTGAGTAAATCTTCTTTTGTGAAGAATATGACTGAATGAAATGAATGCATCATTAAAGTTCAGAATGTTTTCAAAAAATTGTGGCTCTAAATAAAGCCGTTGTAAAAGTGAGCTTAACTGTTAAGACTTCGGTAATTTCTCTAAGCTGATGTCAATTTTCTCATTGTTCCCACCTGCGCAATTTCCTGCGATTGGTTTAACGCAACGCAGATATAAAATATCATTTTCATAAGTCCTTTAGTGAGGGACTGTCCTTTCTTTTGCTAATTGCCCGTTGCTGTCCGATAAAGTTTTTTAGCAGATCCGGACACAATAGTTATGCTAAAACATAACCAAAACTATTGCTATGTTAAAATTTGCTATGTTAAAAGTTCGGTAGAGGAAAGAACAGTAAGTTATACACCTTCAAATGTTTGCCATGACATGAAAATGTTTTATTTGGAATTTTGGGTAAAATAACCGGGTCTGGTTTTAATCGACAAACGCCTTCATCCTGCACCAGAATAAGAAAGACAGTTCCTTACTGTTTTAATTAGACGATGAGGCTTAGATAAAAATTAAATGAAACTTTTTTCGTCAGCAATTGTATTTCGAATTCGATGTATCACATCGATATTTACATTTATTTTGGTTTCCTCTGTCATGCGAAAATTCTGCCGTTTTTAGATGCACCATCACATATTGTGGCAACGACTTTCATATTACACGACATCTCTAAAATACCAACTCCTTTCCAAAACATTGGAAACAAATAAACGGCTTTAGTTTTAGTTTTTGTAAAATTAACAAAACTGTAACTCAACGGATTACTGAACAATTCTGAACAGAAAAACTAAAATAGGAGCAACAAGTTGATCAGCTTTTTCAAGTTTTGCAAAATTTTTATTTTGATCACTAAAGTCAACAAATCCGATAAGTTCACCAAAATGTTTGTTTCAAATCAAATCTTTTTGAACTTTCATTCCACCAAAAAAGCAGAGTCACAAACCGTTCGTTTAAACTGCTCAGCTTTTTTGTTAGTTCGGAAATAATTTCATGGTAAAAACCTTGCTGTGAACGAATATACTACTTATAATCGTTTAAAGGTCATTTACTCGGTAGAATAACAAGGCCGGTGTTAGTTCTTTCATTTAATTGTATTCCATCATAAACAGCAGGACATTTACTGGCAAGACTTAAAGGAATGGTGCGCTCAAAAATTGATAAAGTTATGTTCATATAAAAGAAATTAAAAAATTAAAAAACAGAATTAAGAAAAATCAATCAAAACTAAAGAAATTATCTCATTTTTTGTATCTTTTAAACATTTTCCAAACCAAGCTCTTCTCTATAAATAAATCGAGAGACGTCAGTGTAAAAGTTGTTGAGGATTTCTTTGAAAAAAAGTCAATATGCGTTTTCAAAAACATAATAACAGCATATAAAAGCATAAATACTGAAGTTTTATGTTATGAACACATACGGTTCTATTATTATAGAACTAATTTTTTTAAATACTCACAAATTTTTATATAATGTCACTAGATTGTTAGTGACGAAGATAGTAGCAGTGTAAACTGTTTGGATACTGAAAAAGAAACGAGTGATATAGAAGATGTAGAGCAAATTTTTACAAACAATCTTCAGTCATATATTTTTGAGTCAGAGTCATCAGTTGATGCAAGTACTTAGGAGACAAAAATTGTGTTGTATGGAAAATAAGGCATTGTTACCGTTAAGAAGATTTACACTGAATAGATAACTACATTTAATGTTTATAAAAAATTTTTGAAATCTAAAAGTGTTTATTATCTAAAATTACATTGTATCGCTCTCAAAACAGTCAAAAATCTACACTTGTAGATAACTAATACAGATATTATTTTCTAATGACTTTCTTTTCTTAACAATTTATCGCGTGGTAAAACAAAAATGCTGATGCTTTTTGTTTTACCAGTTTTAACAATGCAACCTGCTGCAGCACAAATTATCATTCTAAAAAAATAAAAGCAAGAAATACATTTGCTATTTAATGCTCTAACAACGTTCCAAACATGCCTGATACTACTTGGCTTAATACCCTAAACTACATGGTTGATCATCCAAATGAATTTGGATCAGTAAAAGCGATCAAGTCACTGGAATTGTACAACTTTTTTATAGCTGGTCATGTCCAAGAAGTATTTTATTTACTTTAGGAAAATACAGTGACTTCTGCTTCATAAAGTCTGATGTAACTGTAGATTTATAACTTTAAAAGCGTGCACCTTACATGATGTTCTAAATTTAGGCATAGCAATTTATATAATTATAATAATAATAATAATAATAAATAATATAAATAAATGTGTTACTAAATATTGAGTGTGTGCCCAATATCTTTTAATTCCAATATTTAAGAAATGTTGCAAGTGAGCTTTTTGTACTAAAATTTATAAATCAAATTATTGAATCATTAATTTACCAAGTGTAAACTATTAGTAAGAGCTCTACACTGAAATCTTAAGCTATAAGTATACTGCAACTTATATTTTAAGTTTGGTGACATTGACATAAACTTATGGCCAAATCTTAAGAGCTTTAGCCCTTTCCAATCAAATTTTATGAGATTTTGAATCTGTAAATAAGACAAAAATATAATGCACAAGGGCATATTTTTTATTCTTTCATGTGACCCCCTGAAACATTTTGATTTTCCAGAAAAATGAGTTTACACTGATACAAACTTGTGGCAAAAATTTTAAATAAGATATCGTGAATGTGAAGATATAAGGAAAAATGTGCCTCTGACCAACTACGGCTTATCAGTCCCGAATTTTATTTGGTATTAACAACAATAAATTTCAAAAAAAAATACCAGAAAAATTTTGGATTTAGCGGTAAAATTTTGATATGTGTGAATTTATTTTAACATAACATGTTATCTCACTGAAGTTTAAAAATAAAGAAATTTCTGTTGAGTTTCAGGTAAGCCAAATGTTTCATGTAAAATTAACTTGTGTGAAATGTTTATTTTTAGATGTAATGACTGAAAAGTCTATGAAAAGCATTAAATAACTTAGGTATAAAACCACAAAGAAATCCAAAATGGTGGAAAAACTTCATAATTTCTACTTTACATAAGCAAACAAATAGAAAATTTAAAAAAGCATCAAATTTTATAGCATGTATGAGTTTTATGGTTTATCATAATTCAAAATTATTTTCTGCTATTCATTACTCATGAAACTATACTAAAACAACTGAATCATAATATTAAACGTCCTCATGTTAAAGCGCCGGTGTTTCCGTCATAATCTATTCGAGAACCAGCATCACGCTACACCGTAAAATATTCAGATTCAGAAATCGAAATATACCATTAAGAAAAATAAAACCAAGATGAAACTTGTTTAAATTTTAGAATTTAATATTATTAGTTGAAAATAAAATATATTCACAGAAAACTTATTATCTGCGGTATATGAAAAAGCTGATATTAACAGCTAACAACTTAAAGATAAAAATAAAAGATCCAGACATAAAAAAAAAAAAAAATAGCAAGAAATGAAAAAAGAAAAAAACTGCACAGTTCAAAATTAACACTTTGTGGTTTTAAATGAATTCTAAAAGGAACGATTTTAAATATTTTAAGCACAAAGAATTGATAATGGTTGTCATATAATACAAATTGTGTACTAAAATTTATTTTTCTGTGTATATAACCGATAAGTATAGAAAAAGTAGTGACTTATAACTTGTTGTTTGTACATCTCTTCTTAAAGTTTGTTATTTATAGGAAAATAACTGTAAACAAAATTATTTTTCTTTTTTTAACTTTAGACAAATATTTATAAAATCTATAAACGCCCGTTTCATAAAGCGCCCCATATGGTCTCAAATAACGGGACCCATGTAAAATTTAATAAAAATTTTAAGCACCTAAAAGGGGCTTAAACTAAATTTTTATGAGATGTTATGATTTTTAACTCCCAGGAAATATTCCTGGATATTCAAGCAACAATTCCAGTTCAGAACTATATAGAAAATATTCATATAAATAAAAGAAAACACGTTTTATTACCAATTTTATACACATTTTCATGAGTAATCAATATACAACTTTAGATAAACCGGATAGTGCTAAACTAGAAACGTCCTCTGTTGCCGTATCATCAATATAAATGCATAACCACGTTAGTTTTAAGCTATTTCATTTTTATCCTCCAAACAAAAGCCAGAATTGGCTAAAACAAACTTTTTTTCAAAAGTTCCATCATTTGTAAATTCAACTTTATTATGTACATTAACTTTCACAGTTAATGTCTAAAATAAAATAAATAGCTATAAGTAAGCAATATTAAACAGCGATAATTTAGGAATTTAATCGACCTACGTGAAAATTTTACAAGACAAGTTAATATGAAAAAACGTGTGCGGTACGGCGAATGGGAATATTTTCATTCAAATTAACCGCCGTGTGCAAACGATTTATATACAAAAAATATATAGAAAATATATATAGAAAAAAATTTACTTACTTAGTTTGTGTTCTTTTCCACAAACTAGTAAAAACAGCAGAAGCAACCATTATTTCTTCACAGTTTAACAAGTCGATTCCAAAGCTTTAACTTTAATATCTTTGACGGGTTGAGATGGTAGTATGCTTTTTAAAATGTGGTATCGAATTTTAACAAATCCGATAACTCACTCTAGATGAATAATGACAGATAAAATTGTCCTAAAGGCTTCTACTGCCCTTCTAGAAAGTTGTTTAGAATTTTTTGATCGAAAATTTTAAAGCAAAATGCGAACAAGACCATTTCACCATATTCTTAGTTTAATAAGAGTAACAATAAATAAAACCCATTATATAATTTCATTTTAAATCGCTTTGTTATAGCTTTCAAAATTTTTCACTAAAGCATTTTTATAACAAAGCTACTGCTTTATTTATTTTCCCACATCGTGAGCAGACTACGCCGTATGAGTTTGGCTAATAGCTAATAGATAAAATAGCTAAAAGGATATACTACCTTGTTTTTGTGTTCCAACTTGATCTACCCTTTCAGTTTCAATTTCTTGGGTGGAAATACCATATCCCTCAAACCACTTGATGCAATCTGTTCGTTGTGATTCAATCCGTATTGACTGCCGTTAATACAATCTCCATTTGTTTTAATTTTTTCACTACTTTGTTTTTGCTGCATTATAGGATCTATTACAAAAAAAACAACATAAAAATGCTTAAAAAGCCACCCAACAATAGAAAGCAAAATGTGTTTTTATTCAATACTAATATTTTGTATTCATATCATATGTAAATATAGCTTTAAGATACCTTCAAAATATTTAAAATGGCCGCCGGACCTTCTTCTTCAAGTTTAAAACCTTTTAAAAGTAGAAGCTTTCAATAAAAAGATATCACAACATATTCTTGTATAGGATTTTTAACTAATAGACAAAAGGATTTTTGAATAACTCTTATTTGCTGAGAGGTGGGTGATTGTGTGAATAATTATGACAAAAATGGGAAAAAATCATGGATATAAAGTGAAAAATCAAGTTTAAAAAAAATTGCCTGTGTCAAATCAATTATAATAATATACCTATCGTGGTGGTTTCAGGTTATTACCTATAGTTTTTTGGAGCTTCTGACGAATTTAAATACCGGGAAGATATATTTTTCGTAAGAACTTCCAAAATTTTTACGCTTTGGAATATTAAATTATCAAACACATAGATATAAAAAACGCAGTTTTATCTGCTGGCCTTTTCTAAATTATAATTTTTAAAACTGGTAATTCTGGATGGTGGATAATCAATTCAAAAAAGTTTGAACCTCCAATGTTTACAAAAACTTCGATGTTTGAATCAATAAAAACTCAAAAATATGAAAGGCTTCGTGAAAGAGATAATTAAATTATTCTTTCTATGTCGTTAAAAAGCTTTATGAGTTGTCCAGATGTTCCATTTTTAAGATTACACGTCAAGTTTGAAACCGGAAAAAGATTCTCGCAAAGAAATCCTCTTTTTAAAAACAAACTTCTTAAAAAATAAAATTATTCTAGCTTGTCATTAAATTTTTTACGAAAGATTTAAGAAATTAGAAGAAATTTTTATTCACAATGTAACCAGTGTCATAGCTTTTGCGCTGATAGTGAAAATCAAAAACCTGTTTTTGAAATTCTCCGTGACCGTAGATTTTGGAAATATTTCTCTAGATTGGCTAAATTTAATTTTAATTTAAAATATTAGAATGTTACTTAATTTGTTAGCACAAAGATAAAAATTTTGGTTCTATTCACGTTATTTGAAAATCATTCAAAAGATAAAATTTTTATTTAAAATAATAAATTGGAGTATTTACTTTCATGCGCATATAAATTAATCCACACGCTAAAAATTTCAAATGAGCATTTAAATTAATACTGATTCTATATCTTTTAATGCATTTTTAATGGAAAAATTTATTTTTCTTTATCAAAACTCTCTTAAGAATTGTTTATCACACCCGTTTTCAAAATAAAAAATACTATTACTCAACGTTGAAATTAGAATTTAAGAATAAGAACAGGCAGACCAAGAAATTGTAAGGGATATATAAACACATGTTATAATAATGTAATATTTCAACCAAATGTAAATGAATTTTATCATTTCATCGGAGAATAAATTGTGGGAGTGTCTCGAAACTCCTTTTTTAATATGATTTAGCTTTTATTGTCATCTTTTTAAAAGTTTTCTGAAAATTTCAGAGTTTCTGAAGAAGAATATCACATTACCATGATTGAAAATTTATTGTTTTTTACCTTACTACCAAAAAATGTAAACTACTTTGATCAGATGTATTTTTTATTCCTTATGTGTTATTATTATATTTCTCTCCCAGACAAAAACTACACAGATCACTGTAGAAGCTATAAATAAATTTCTAACGCCTAACTTCATGACAGTAATAATACTAGTTCAATTAAAAACATAACGAATAATATAAAGACTAAATGTACGAAATTAAAACTGAGGCCAAAATTTGTTTCATTTAAGCATTTGGTCAAAGGTTATTGTACTTTTTTTTTCTTTTTTTTTGTGTATATTTTCTGAGGTTGCCAATGCATTTTTTAAATTTTAACTTGCAGCTAATGGTACCTTTAAAGCATTTTAACTTTGATAATACTTTTATTTTTTAAAAAGTTTTTAAACAAATATTTTTCTTTAAAGAAAAGAAATTTTCTATATTTAAATGTTTGATCACTCAAATCAAACGGATAGTTTAGATTAAACTCTCTTTTCGTGCAAACTTAGCCAGATCCTGGTATCTCTCCTCTTTTCTTTTATAAACCTTAATTATGTGATTATTTTTAATCTTTTCTTATCTTACATTACTGAAGCTCATCTTCAGTCTTTACGTAGTTATATTTCTCGTTCTCACTTTCTTCACTTTCTTTATTTCTATTATTATAGCCTTAAACCTACCAAACGCGGTTCTATTATATCGTAACATTTATCCCTGTGCAGGAGCTTACTGGATTAATTTTTGACCTTGATGCTGATTTATTTCTTAAATTTTTAACTATTTTCTCTGCCTTGTCCTTAAATTTAGCTAATAGACTACAACGTTTGCCACTTACTTTTACGCCGTAGCGCAAGCCGGTATGTTTACATCGAAACGATCATTGACTTATTCATTCATACATTTTTCTTGTACCCAGTCCACTACCGAATGCAATGATAATAAACAAACTAATAAAAAGACTACAAATTCTTTCGATGAACTATCTAATCGTGTTCAGAAGTTGAAATTACCTAATTGGAGTATTATGCTTAAACCTTCAACCATAGCTTACCTCAGTATGAATTATATACCGGCGTTTGCATTTCGTTTAATATTCGTTCAAATTTGTGGCGTTTTTCAAATGACCACGAAATTTATCCAAATTACAAAAAATCTATGCGAAATATCAAAGTAATAACCTAATTTGTGCTGTATCTTGTTATCATTTCTGCAATGGATGCATAGGTCAGTTCTCTATAAAATTTGATAATTATGTTAAACATGGTGGACCTTAGGAGTATCATATTTTTTTCTGATGATGGTTTTCCTTTAAATCAGACTGAATTTTTGTTCCCAATCATGTGTATTACCACAAAAATTGAATGGCGTGTTTTTTTGGTGTAAATAGTTGAAGCAAAGGAAACCAATTTGTTAAAATCTAAAGCTGTAAAATCGGTTGAACCAGAAAATGCAATGTTCCCAACAACATCATCAAACAGTTTAAAACTGGCTTTACAAAAAATTTTGCTGGAAAAAAAATCATTAAAATCAGAGTTTGAGAGGATGAAAAAAGACATTGAGGCCTCCTTTCACGATGTCAGTGACAACTTAAGTGATGATTTAATTTCTGCTATGTCTGATGCTGATCAAAAAGATATTCCTACATTTATGAAACTTTTTCGGGAGGAGCAACTAAGATATCTAAGGACTTCCAAGAAAGGACTTCGAAATCACTTCCTGATAATCAAATATTGCCTCGGATTATCTGCAAAATCTCCAGCGTTATAGGGTGAAATGGGATTTGACACTAAAAGCAATTCTGAGTTTGTAATCCTTCCTAGATAAAACAAGATCTTAATTCTGAAATTGTTTAAGAGTTGTGCAAAAAAGTCATTAATTTTTCTGAACAAGAAATAAATCTTACTTTGTTGTTCGACAAAATGAAAACATTCAGGATAATTAAATGGTTTTGTTGATTTAAACGATTCCAGTTTAAATTATGCAACTTAGAAGAAAAACTGATCAAGCTTTGAAAAGTTGGTTATTTCTGACGAAAAGAGCGTAGTTGAGATATTTAACAAAATCTTTAAATATTGGATCATGGGTTCCACATATTGAACATAACCCTTTGATGTCAGATTCAGATTTTGAGTATCATCCAAGTATTAAGGCAATCCATACGAATCTTTCGCGCATTAATAGTTTTG
>JAUZNK010004476.1:0-10418 GCA_035046665.1 Euphysa ruthae | reverse complement strand
GTATAACCAATAATTAATTAAATGAACAAAAATATTTTTAAAACATTTACAGAAATACATCAAATAGGTTTACGTCGTTATTGGATAATTTATAAAAACAAGTTTAAACTATCAGTGTTGAAGAATAAAGCCACAAATTCCAACTTTTTTTTCAAAAGACTGAAGTTCATGTGGAATTTCAGAAAAATACATAATCAGAAACTTTTACAAACAAATGAACAAAACAAAATGATAATTTTCAATGAGCTGTGATTTATAAAAGCTTTGATTTAAAAAAAAAAAAAAATTTTTTAGCCAGTAAGTTTTATAACTTTGTAGCAAATAACATATATTCTTGTATTGCATTCAAATCTAATTACGCCAATTTTTACAGGTTTTTCCTGCGTTTTTCAAAAAAAAAGATGCTAAAAAGAGATGGTATAAAAACCTTTGCTTACTGAAGGTATATTTTTTATCCCTCTTCAATAAAAAAACTAAAATTTAAACAAAATAAAACTATACCCCAATTATTAATAGATTTCCAGAAAATATTTTTAAAACCACTGCCATACAAAATTTTGGATAAAAAAAAAAGATACTAATATCGACGCCGCTTTGCAATTTCTAGAATAATAATTTTGGAAATGAATTTTGCAAATTTTGAAATCGATAAAATTTTTGGAAAAATGAGTTTTTGGGGAAATTAAAGTTTCACTTTTGGTTCGTATTATTTTCTTTCATCGTTCAAAATTAATGCAAAGTCGGAACAATATTTGGAATCTATTTGGAATAAGAACTTTTCAGCAGGTAGCTATGGAAACAAAATTTATGAAACAAAATTTCGTAAATATTGAAAAGAAAAAATTCAATAAAGTAGATTCTAGGACTAGCACTACCTCATTGTGTGTACAATAAGGAAAAAACAATAAAATTTTTAAAACTAAAATCTCTTCTTTTATACATCTACATAAATATGTAATTTTCTGCAAAACATAAGAAAAAACTAGACCTTTTACATAGAAAATGCCACATAGACAGATAGACAGACCAAATGACAAAGTTTTGGATAGAAAAATGTCAATTTATATGAGCAAACGATCAAAGTTTTGGATAGAAAAATGTCAATTTATATGAGCAAACCATAATTTAAAAAAGCCTGGGTGACTTTGCCAACTCATTTTGTTGTAAATCAGTTAAGGAATACTAATAAGAATACTGGAACATACCAATACATATATTATGATCTAAAATATAAAAATCATCAATTTACAATAGTTTTCAGAAACTTCAAACACCTGGTAAAAAAAAATTATCCCCTGCACATTCAAAAATCACTGACCTTTAAATTTGGATAAGATTTTAAATCTCTATAAAAAATCTTAGAAATAATAGAGATGCAAAATTTTGCAATCTATACCAAATATCAAAATATCAAAACAGAAAAGAAACTAAGTTTTAATTATAATTTCAATGAGGCCAAAAAAAAATTAATTTTTCTAAGCACAGTGAAAAAAATCTTTAATCCTATCACGACTGAAGTGTTTCAAAATTACTTGACATAGATCCTTGTACTATGATTTATACCAAAAAAGATAAAGCATTTATAAGGAACTGCTGAGGTTTGTAATAAATGAGTGAAAGAATATTTTATTTCAAATTTGTACTAAACTGATTTCTTTTTTATAAATTTTTGCGCCGGCTTTTAAACATCTATCGCAAAACATTAAAAATGAATGGGATCACCATGATTATGAAAAACCCATATTGTAAAAAAAGGCTAAAGCAAAACAAACAATTAGTAATAGTTGCTTTTATAACATGCATTAAAAAAACTTACTAAGTGCTCCAGCAATTTCTTCACTTTGGACTTCTTCATCTTCTTTCTTTTTAATATCTTCAAAAAAGTTCCCAACTTTTCCAAGAGCTAATATGAAAAAAAGAACAAAATATGGTTGGTCACCTTTTCATTTTTTAAATCCATAATACCTACTGTTTATAAACCACCAAACAATATTAAGCAACTTTACATAATAGATAATTATTCATACATTGCTTGTTCTTGAATTTTCAAACGTTTAGACTCTTGTTCAATTTTATATTTGAAATCCTAGGTGTTGCACATTAGCACACTATGTATTGCACATTGATACACACTGTATTGCACATTGGCGCACTCTGTAACACATATTGGTGCACTCTATATTACACATTGGTGCACTTTCACTTTATACTAAAAATTTTTTTTAATTTATCTATAAAAATCTGTAATTTTTATTTATTTAAATTGTTTACCTTGAGTAACTATAAAATATGTGGAGAGTTAGCTAAAAGGTATGTAATACTAGGAAAACCAAACAATGGCTCAAAAACATAATAGAAACTTCAAACACTTGAACTCTACAGAAATTAAAGATTATTTATACAATGATATTACAGCGACGTTGCTTTAGCCAAAAAGAATAAATGTCAAATCTCTCATAAGCATCAAAGATAATCACCTGTCTGTTAGAAATGATAAAACTACAGACCATTTGGATGAAAAGCCTAAGTTAAAGTATTTGCAAAAATTCAAAATATGTCATTTAGATTAAACCAGCATCTATACACGAGCTACATAGAACTTAATGCAATGTCTGTTTAGATCAGTAAATATTTTCCTGACAGTTCAAAACCCTAGTAAGCATCAAGCTTGACATTAATAAAAGAACAAGAAATTCGAATTTAATTAGACCTTGAAAATGGTATAACTAACCACGTTTTTGAATATATTCTTCAGCCTGTTCAATACCTTTCATGAAATCAGCAAATACACTTCCCAGACGCTATGGAAAAGAATATTATAATTAAATCACCAGAACCAAGATAAACTTTTTGAAAAATAAAATCTAGCATCTTTGAAAACAAGTACTTACTAGTGAACGGCCAGAAGCTTTTTAAACAAAATTTTTATTTCTTTATAGATTTCGACAGAATCACAAACAGTTTCTTGAAAGAATTTAAAAAAACTCAATATCGGTTAAAATTTGACAAGGGCTCACCTAAAAAAATTGTTGAAATTTTTAAAATGTTTCAGGAACTAAAACTGTAAGAATTTTAACATGCTCGCATTTATAGCATACGGAAATAATCATTTGATGAGAATAACCGGCATCTTTTATCTTAGAGCCACACACTAAAAAACTTGCTACCCAAGGTTAATAACCATCTTTTAGTGGAGTGAACTGCCTACATCAGCAGATGCTAAACCAGCATTTGCCGTGCTTTGCAAATAAATCTATGTAACTTACTTCTCAAACTTATAAATTTAATAGAATCAAATCAATCTTTATTACCATAATATCTTCTTTTTCATCACATGTAAAGGATTTAATCTTAACTAGTGCAACACAAAATCTGAAAATAAATTTTAAAATTTTTATTTATTTTTGCAACAAAATAAAAAATTATGATAGTTAGAAAAATAATTTTTCACCTGGTCTCATATGGTTTAACTCCTGCTGTAAGAAGCAGAACAAATATAAAATTTTTTTATAACAGAATATTATAATTATTGTGAACATACAAGTTACACAGAAGGTCAGTTTTATAACAATTATTCAGGCCAGCAGTTTTTGATTGACATATAGATATTACACAATTTACATGTTTAACCATTCTTCCCACAAAAATTAATTCCCAGCAGTTATTAACTCACAGGTCTGATTTTTCTGTTGTGTGAATAAAAAAAGTGCCCACCATTTTCTTGTTTGTTTGGAAATCCTTAGTTATCTTTAGCTTAGTACAAGACTAGATGAAGATAAAAGATAAAAATACATTCTACTTCAAATATAATAGACACGAGTTGTCAAGAATTAGTCATGAAATAGTTTATATGAGACAAAAGAGAGATAAAGATAAAAAGATACAAAACAAAACTCTTGTAAAATATATAGCATAGTTATAGTTTTTTATTTATTTATTTTTTTTTTTGTAAATTCACATATTCTTCCTTAACTGTTTCAAACCCAAATAGCATTATTTTTAAGTTTCTATTTGATTTTAAAACAGTCCTATCAACATCTTTCTATTGACTTCATTCAGTCAGGAATTTTAAAATATATTTTGGAGAAAACAGTCGAGAGACTGTAAGTACTAAGTATTCAAAAAAAGAGTAAGAAGCTATATTATTAGAGCTGCGTAAAAAAGCACATTAATAATGTAATTTTCTATGAAAAACAAATTAATTACTTTTTGTTTACTTTAAAACAATATGCTAAAGGTCACTATAAAATAGAGACGATTTAAAACGTAATTTAAATGTAAATTATTGACAGGTAACAAAAAAAAAAAGGGTTTACAGTAGCAGACAGGAACGATCCTTGATAAGCAATACAACGTGCATTTGCTATAAAGAAAATGATCATTTCATTTATTTGTTCTTTTTTCAATATTAAATCATTAAACACAATTATTAAGAACAAAGACCTAAAATAAATAAATAAAAACTAAATGATTATTAAACTAAATATCTGTTTCATTTATAACTTTACTTGCCTACTAAAATCAAGCAGTTATACTTCATATTTTTGTTTTTTTCATTTTAAAATTTAACTGAATTCGTGGGGGGCAACACCAAAACAAATAGTTTTTCAAACAAATCTATTATAGAATGGCCCACGTGTTTGGTTCTAGTATACTTGATGACATATGGTAAAGTTTGCTATCTACAGAAAATTAAAAGAAAAAGTAAAAAGAAATTTGGAGGATGAGGGCATTCATCCCCGTACCTCTCGCATGCTAAGTGAGCACTCTGCTTTTTAGCTAAACCTTCTTGACAATGTTAAAAAAACTTATTTTATATCGTTCTATTTGCCCATTGTTTAAAAACGACCAATCAAAAAAGATATTATTGTTAAAAGCAATATATTGTTTTAAAGAGTACGCATTAAATTTTCAATACTAGTTTATAAGCTTTGTCATAACTCATGAAGAATGAGGTGGGGCCAGCTTATTCAGAGATTCTAATTTTGAGGGATGCTAAACTATATAGTCATGACATGTTTAATAAATGCTTTACAGCTGTTTTAAACTACAATTTTACCACATATGCAAAATAAATATCATTAGCCAATCATATTAAATAATGCTGCGTGGTTTTATGTAAAATCCAATTATAGTTAAAGTTGGGTTAGGAGGCTAAATAAATAAAAATACTTACGTTTTTTTAGTTCCTTCTGAGACAGAATCAAAGAAATGCACACGTGCTTGATTCTTCTTATTTGGAACATATTTGTAAAACTAAACAAGATACTTTAAATATTAAAAAATTTTATTAGACTAAACAACCAACAAATAAAACTGATGTAATTTAAATGTTTTTCTTATTATATAAATTCTCGTAACAACGTTGTTTTTCTTTTAATTTTGATCCATTTAGAAGTAAATTGATCGAGGTAAAACTGCTGCTAATGGTTTGATAATTTCCAAACATCGCTAATTTAAAAATTGTTAAAAAATTTTTTAACGATTTAACTACTAATGATTATACACCATCAAAAATTTTAATGAAGGTGCTTGTAGCGTAAAAAATTGTTAAGTCAATATACCAGAAATTAGATGAAAATAAAATTTTTGGGGTAAGTGGAGGTTAATGAGAATCAAATGAATCAGAAATTTTCAGAAGTTTTTACAACTTCACTTGTTCAAAAATTTGTTCAAAAAACCAAATATAAGTCAAAAATAATTTTTTAAATATAAAATAAGTAATACAAACTTGTTATCATTTTATTGGCCTCGATGATTTGTTTATACATACATACAAAATTTTAAAAACTGCAAAACGTTTTAATAAATTGATCCTATCAAAACTAGGGGAAGCAGCTCACAATTATAATAAAATATATTAAAGTCACCTTTAGATAATAATTAATATTTAAGAATAACATAGAAAAGTAATAAAATAAATATATATTAAATAGAGAATATTTGTATCAGGATCAGGAAATATAACAACTAAAATACACAAACTTTGTTAAAATCACACCCATCATTTTTTTTGCTCCTTACAAAAAACGTCATCATAGATCTAAAATTATTATTATATACATTATTATATCAATATAATTATAAAACATTAATTATATTAATAACTAAAATCTATCAAAACCTTTCAAAAGCACTGGCATGCTAATCATAAATAATATTTTCTAATTCAAAATTTTCTCCAATAAATCAAAATCGAATTTGAAATTGTGGTCCATTTTTTAAATGGCCAGTAGTTCTTTACAAGATTAAGTATTTCGCCAAGCATATCAATTATTTTTGCCTAATCTACAATCATGGGAATAATATTGTGGCCAAACAAGAAAAATGTCACCACCTTAGTCAATGTTGTTGCCTACGTTGTTTGTACACATCATTGTTAGGCCTACAACATTGATTCTGAATGAGGAGGTCGTAAAATCATGAAATCGTATTGCAGCTTTGTTCAAAAATGAGCCACTGCCCTATTCGATGATAAGATCATTCTGATCTTCTTCCGATGTAAAAGGTTCATAAAATACACTTTGACCAAAATTTATTGCCACGATTGTCTGAAAACAGTTACTGGTATTTTAAAGGTCTGAGATTTTAATAAATATTAATAAAAACTGATAGCTTTATGCATGCTAATATTACTGTTTTTTGCTTATCTGTGTTACATATGGTATCTGTCCCTATTCCAAAAACTAAAATCTCAACAAAATTGGGTCATTTAATAATATATAGTACCGTTTCCGTTCAACTTACCGCAAGTTACTGACAAGTTATTGAATAAGTTACTACTAAATAACGGCAAAATAAGTCAAGTTACCACAAGTTACTGCATACTTAAAAAAAAAAAATTAAATTATTCTTTAAAAAGAAGTATGCACTAATTTGCGGTAACTTGTGCTAGAATGTATAAAAAAAGTTTATAATGGTGCACATTATTGATGATGTGCTAAAACACTTGCGGCTTCATTTTTCTTCATAAAATTATTAGTTATCTAAAGTAAATACAGAACGGAGGCAGAAAAAGAAAACAAAAATTTAATAAATCTTAATATAGAATTGTAGTATCCACACCATAAATGAAACTGCTATTATTTATAAATTATGTTAAATGTTGAGAAAAGAACTGTTTAAAAATTTCCACATAAGAGAAGTTTTACACGGACTATATATGGCTATTTTAATTTGTAAAAATTTAATTGATTTATAAATGAAAGTTATTTTAATACACTACAGATGACAAAAAGTGCTCGATATTTTGAACTTAGTCAAAGTTTTGACAAGAGTGTGAGGCGGGCGAGTGCTTCTCCCAGAGAGGACAGGTTACAGCCTACTTTTACAGACTTGCTTATTCCAAATAAACAGTCCCTTTTATGTTTCTTTTTCTTCCTACTCTTTTTGCCCCCTTTATGCTTTTTTTCAAGTGGCAGTTCCATCTTGGCAAAGCTTTCTGCGTTTCCATCTGATATTTCGTCAATACCAGAAGAAAAAATTGTACACTCTGTGTATCAGTGACATTTTTTAATTGAGTCATGTGATAAGACTTATTGCAAAAAACTGATCATAATTTAACACAATAACAGACATATCATCTAATACATGTGTAAAATCAAACATTTGAAACTATTAGTAAAACTTAATTCAACTAAAAAAATTTATTTCAAAGAAATAATACATATTCTAGCCGCTTGAAAGAAATTTAAAAAAAAATTAATTTTTTGGAAAACCGTAAAACATATTTTTTTTTGTATATATTTAAAAAAAAATTAATATTTGCAAAAGAATGACACATCTTATAGATTGAAAAATCAAAAAAGTTTTTTTTTTAAAGCAAAAAATGAATAAATGTAATTATATCCTTATACATGCACTTCCCCTCTATTTATATCTGCGCCATAACAACATAACTTTGCTGCAAAAGATCAACACACTTAACCACTAGTATAAAATGGAAGGGGTGGTAATAATTATTATAACACCCTGGCCGCTTTTTCTTTGAAATATACATAAAAGATATGATATAGCTTGCAAATAAACTAGATTTTTAGAAGAACTCTTTACAAAAAAAAAAGACTAAAATATTCAAGAACTTCCTTCGCAACTTCCTTCCTTCTAATTAAGTTAAACAAATCAAGTCAGCAATTTCTCTTTTAAAACTCGATATTCTAACTACATTATTGATTACGGATGATTGGCTGAAACACATGCGACTTCTTCTTCCATCATAAATTACTAGTTATCTAAAATAAATAAAGAGCAGAGGCAGAAAAAGAAAACAAATATTTAACACCGATAATTAAATTGTAATATATATTTCACACCATGAATGAAACTGCTATTATTTATAAATTATGTTGTGAAAAAATAAAATTTACACAGGCTATATATTTCCTCTTTAAACTGATTTATGCAGACCAGGGCTATAGCTGCGTCTCCTGGAAACATCTAAGGAATGTGTTGAAAAATATCTGTAAAATAAATTGCTAGTATGCTAAAGGAAAATCAACACATCAAAAAATATGTTAACTGTGCTATATACCTAGATAGCTCAGTTGGTAGAGCATCTGACTCCAAACCACAAGATTGTGGGTTTAAATCCTGACATCACCCAATCAGATGAGTAGCAATTTGGTGTGGTGTGTTTGGAGTTCTAACTCTCCTAGCCTTGCAGGAAGTGACTTATTTAAAAAAATAGGTTTAAAAAATAACTTGAGCAATTTCAAATTTTTCAAACTTTTTAGCTTTCAACTTCAAACATCTTAACTCTAAAATGTTTGTTTCCAAGCAGACAATTATTCATAGTACTCCCATTTATAAAAAAATACGAACATCCGTCTACTTTTCTTTCCCAAAATTAATGAAAAGCAGTAAGAAGATATTAGTGCAATGTTGAAGAAGGGTATAATAGTAGTCAAAAGTGTTGATTTAAATTTTTATGGTTTTGATATTTCCAATGACGTAAACATTGGTATCCACTGCTGAAGCTCTAATTTGGTGCTGATACGGCTGGGAAAGATGTGGTAGCAATGACATTACTTTTGGTTTATCTGATGTCAACATAGGCAGCAAAGGAAGTGGTAATAATAGTCTTGGCGTATTTCATTTTTCATTGGGCTGTATTGATGGAATAATTTTTTAGTTGGGGTTAGAATAAAATGCTAGAGAGGGATGTAACAGTAGTGAGAGGTTAATTTTAATTTCTCTGTTGTCATAGTAAGTGGTTGCAATTGTAGTTAGGTTATAGAAATCCCACACAGTTAAATTGAAATTTGTAATATTAACTGTAAGGACTTGAAAATTTATTTTTAGGGTATTCAATGCATTTTTTGGAATTCCACTTGTCACTTCGATAATTTAGAATTTATTCCAGATAACTTATACCACGCTATAAAATAAAATTATATTACACCTGTTTTTGAAATAAGCAAAACAATTTTGACGGTTTTTATCACAGTAAATAACATTTCATACTTGCACTTATAAAACAGAAATCTGACCGTGCAATAGATATTGTATTTATTCCTCTAATTATCTCCCCAACTCAAACATTATGGATAAAAAAGGCTTTGGTTTACAAATTAAAAAAAAATAATAAAAAAAAGAACAGTCAAACTAATTTTTCATAGACAAAAATCACCTAAAAACTTTTTAAAAAAAATTATGTCCCTGTGCAAAACATTCTTTTCAATGTAAATACAAATGTCATTAAATTTGTGGGATTTTATTACAGACTATTTAACCAGTCAAATTTATTTTGCTTTGCACCATGAAAATAAATAGTTCATTGGTCTAGTAAGTAAAATTTTTTTATAGTTGATCCTCTTATTCATTATTAACAAATAAATCCTATAGAAATTTTCTGTCACTCATATCAAAATAAAAGTTAACACAAGTAAATTTGTGACCATGTAATACAGAAGAAAATTTGATAACAACAAAAGGTACTTTATAATCCCTTTAAAGCGTGTCTTCATGCCATAAATGGTGGATGCATCATTTATATGACTATAAATATAATCAAGATAATGAATAGAGCATTCAATGTCAGAAATATTAAATCCACTCCAAATTAAAACCATGTTTCTGTGAAACTTCTACATATAACCCAAGAAAAGTATAACTTTAGTTTCTCAGCCATTAAGATCGAGATGTCCTGAGCTGGATATATATATTTTTTTTTTACTAAGCCCTTTCCTGTAAGGCTTGAAGCCACTACTAGGCATGAAGCTAAAGAAGAATAACAACTAACTTTCTGTACAAAAGTATTACTCATACGCTGAGTGGAAGATACCCAGATTTGAATCCATGAATCCAACGCCATCCAGGATATATCAAACTCTTTAAATCAATACTTTCTACACTATAAGACTAAGTCAAAAATAGCTTTTAATGGTCTTTTGATGACTGCTGACATAAATGTTTGCTTT
>JAUZNK010004474.1:0-10419 GCA_035046665.1 Euphysa ruthae | reverse complement strand
ATATATTATATATATATATACATATAACAAACATTTTTTTAGCAGAATCGATAAGCAACTTCTTTGCAAAAATCTCATTTTCATACCATCTTTTTTTACCTGTGTAGGAGAGCCTTTGTATTAGGAGTGATTAAATTTGCAATATGTTCAGATTATCAGAAACAGTACCTTTTTTTTACAACATTTTGGCAGAATCATGAACGTCTTTCTTTTTTAAGAAAATAAAAATTCAGATATGCTAATATGAATCATAGATTTTTAGTACTATTCTCCTCTATAAAATATTATTATATAAATATTATTATATAGAATATAATATTAAAGAGTATTGCTAAATTTTAGGTACATGACTGTAAAAACTTGCATTTTAAGGTATGAGGGTATGTGATATTTTTCCAGGTGGGATGCAAATGTCTTCTAAATAACTGATAAATTGGCCAACAATAAAGTCAAATCAATAACATTTTCTCACCTTTTGCAACTATCACATTCCTAAAAAGATGAAAGTGTATTAACAATTAAATAATAACTGAAACAAATGCATGCTTAAAAATTTGTATAAAAAGCTCAATTGAATGGACTCCCAGAAATAAAAGAAAAACTAATCAAAACTTATGACTCTATAGCCTAATATTATAAATTCCAGAAAATTTATTCAAAATATTCATAAAAATTACCAACATTTTAGTGTAATTGAAGAACAACTAAAAATTTAAAATTTTGGGCCGACCAAAAAATATTTACGACACCCAACATAGAATTAAACTTAATAAAAAAATTATTTACGACACCCGACATAGGATTAAAATTAATAAAAAACATTAATTTAAAGTACTTTCTTGCAGTTAATCTGTGGTTTGTCTCACTAGTCTGTTTGGTTAATTTTTTTTTAGAAAATCGGCTTTTTTAGCAGAACTTTTGTTAAATTTTTTTTTGAAATGTTTTCAGAAATAAAATAAACACTGTGCATCTTAGGCACTGGGTCCAAAAACATTTTCAAAATGCTGCAATTGTAATAATAAATAAAATTCTAAATACCAAGCTTTCAGCCAAATTGGAATTGCATGGGGGAGTAAAAAAAAAACTATAGGTTGATTTAAAGATAACTTTAGTTGATTAATGGGCTCAACAAATGTTTACCCTTTTGCTATTTTCAATTTGTCTGTTTTTTCCAAATTTTAGAAAAAAGTAATGAAGAGTTTTGGAGAAAAAGACTTCACAGGGAGCCCAACAAACAAAATATCTAGAAAAAAGTAATAATTGAAACAAATTATTTTACAAAAAAATAAAAATAAAATCCCCTTTAAAATACTTTAAATGATTAAAAAAAATATCGGTCTGAATTTCACTGAATATTTACTGGCAACCATTATTTAAAATCTAATACGGAAATATTTTAGTGTGAAGAAAAGTATAATTTTGGGTTCAAGATTTTGTGCAAAACTAGTTACATTATCAGTTATTAATTTTGGGGATTGGATTATGAAACACACATCACGCTATCTGATGTGCAAATATAATACAGACATTTTATCTAACCAAAAGTGGTTAGATAACAAAAAATAACAAAACAACTTTGGAATATCACATGTAAATAAAATAATAAATTTTTTCTTTGTCTTCTTTTTATTTTTTTCTTTTGTTAATGTTTTGTAGCCATGACAGTTCTCACATTTCCACATGGTAAAAATAACTCTTTTGAGGTTTCTAATCAGTAAAAACAACATCCTTTGACCTTGAGCTATATTATATGGATGTCTATTAGTTTTTCTTCTGACGTTTTGTCTTTTGACATTATGTCTTCTTACCAATTTGTCTTCTGATCACATTGTTATCCGACATTTTGTCTACCATCTATTATACCTTCCAATCATTTTGTCTTCCAACTGTTTGTCTTACGACACTTGTGTTTTAATCAAATTGTCTTCTGACAGTTTGTCTTCTGAATTTTCATCTTCTAATCATTTTGTCTTCTGGAAGTTTGTCTTCTCATCATTTTGTCAGATATTGTAATTAAAACAAAGATCTATTACAATTTTTTTGTAAGAACCTATGAAATACGGTTGTCACCCTCAAATAATTTTTTACTTATCTAAAACAAATTGGGTCGCTTATTCGGAAAATCAGTGTCAAATTTATATTAAATGCTATTCCTTAATGATAAAATTAAATGTCATGTATAGCAATTCTTATCGACAAAATATTTTATCTGTTGGAATAACTATTCGGAATAGGTGCGTTTTGGGTGCCAGTTTGCTAAATTTTTTCTTTTAAAATAACTTTATTGTGGTTCCCTCCCCAGATTTCCCCCTGATCTGGAGCTCATGAGATTTCCATTGCTTTCTAGACCTCATTGACATCTAACATAAAAAAAAAACTAATGTGCAGATTCTGAGAAAAAAAAAATCTTGGCCAAAATTGGAATCTTCTTTTACCTTAAACCATAAGTCATAAGAATTGAGTCCGAAATTCAGCTTATAGTTATTATTTAATAATTGTGCAGCTTCACACTTAATAATCACAAAGCTTCATACCATGAGGAAATTTGAAGGACATTCTGTAATCTCCCTATCCGTAGAACGAATATCCTTTTGTCTTGATCTTTGTTTTTCAGCTTTTTTCCGTGCACCTGTTTTCTTTTTAGGCATTATTTTATACACCAAATTACTTCATTGGTTCTTCTAGATATAAATCTTATAAAATCACTTAACACTTAATAAAACTTAAAAGAGATATTTATTGATAAAAATATAAGGCTCTATTTTTAAGGAATGGGGGATTTTCATCAAATAAACATACTACCATATATAAAAATACGGTATGGTATATTAAAAATTTTCCTAATACACTTTTGAGCTCATTAATATTATTTCAAATCTTCCAAAAAAATATTTTAAAATTAAATCTCTTTTTTTTTGTAAATCAAGAAATAGTTTTAGAAAGAGAAAAAGAAATACTAAAGACCTATCAATGCCTCCGGGCATGAAAAATTGGCTGCCTTAACTCATAGTTGAGAGTGATACTCTAATTGATGTATCAGACGATCCAGATAACATTTTTAAAATGAATAATGTGTCAAAATATCGTAAAAATAATTTCAGCTGAAGCAAAAAAATTTGTTAATGTCATTTTTGTAATCATATTTGACCCTTTTTGGGGCCTGGGCCAAGAGAACAAAAATTTTTAACAGGTGAATAAAAGATGTCCTGTATAGTCCTCTAGAGTCATTCAAAATGAAAAAAAAAAAAATTGATGAGCCGATTTTGATATAACGTCAAAAATGTTATTTGATTTGTAAGCCTAATAAGACCATACTTTGGGCCCTGGAAACTGGGTCTAACAATATTTTCCAAACAGCCGACACTCTTAATTTATTAGAAATAATAATTCTTATTATACAAAATTCCAACATAAGTGTAATTTTTGTGTTATAAATCCTCTGGGTCAGCCACCTGAATTTTTGGCAGGTGGTCCTATGGGTCCAAAGATTGCTTATATAGTCCTTTAACTCCTTAAGAAAATGTCATTTTTAGGCCAAAAACGACAATGTTGCGGGACCTGGTGAACTGGGCCATATAATATCTTCAAAATGGCAGACACACCTAATTTATCAAAAATAATATTTCCAAATATTATAAAAATTTTATAATCGGACAGTAACTTTTTGAGAAAAAAACTGTAAGAATTGTTGGGAGGTGCTCATATGGGTCAAAGAATTCTTCTATAGTCCTTTAACTTTATGAAAAATTAAAAAGAAGCTAATGAAAGAACTTCTAGAAAATTTTACAATAATGTTGATTTTAGGCCTGAAATGCCAATGTTTGGGCATGTTCGGTTCCAGTATGACAAATGCGATTTTTATTTTTCTTTCAAAAAAATAAAATTGTCAATTGCTTTCCCAAATGATTTTACAGCTTCATACTAACATACAGAAAAAAATAATTAAAGGTTTTGGAGAAATTCAAAAAAAATTCCACCTCAATCTTAAAAAATTGACAAAATTTGAAATGCTGCTGATAAGAATCTGAAATAGGCAGTGTTGCTAACCAATGGGAATTCTCCGTACATGCCCATATTACATAAATATTATAATTTTTGGTTGCTTTACTTCTTAAAAAATTTTACAAACTTATTCTTGATAATTTCATAAAAAATTAAGATAGTAATTCCTGTAGTTTAAATAGCACTTACTGTAAAAAAAAGAAAAAATAAAATAAATAATAATAATATATATTAAATTCTAAATATTATCTATATTGCTAAAATATTGGAGACTATATAAAGGGTTAATGCACACATTGAAAGAGAAATTAATGTACACTATGTTTAAGAAAATCATGCATTTTTAGGCCTTAAGACAAAAAATACAAAACCAACAGATACAGCACACAAAAAATCTAACCTGAGATAAGGTGTATTTATTAAACCAATCTTTGACCAATTGATAAATTGAAAAAAACCTCACTGAAATCCTTAAACTCCATAAATGAGGTAAAAATGTAAGTGGGACTTTGTAACAAAGGAGGATAAAATGAAACAAAACAAAGCGATGGGAGTTCTAGAAAGGTTGGTCAGTTTATTAAGAATGATGGAAATGAAGATAAATCTGATCCTAAAATTGATGTATTATCAAAAACATAAACCTTGAAAGTAATGGTACCTATTTTAAACTGTATTTTCAAGTTTGTTTATCAAGTCGCATTATAAATTTAAGTGAATTCTATTTATTTCAAATATCCAAAGGGTCAGAAATTGCTGTAATAGAAAATTATTATTTTATTTTATATAATTAATATATAATCATATATTAATTATATAAAATAAATTAATTATATAAAATAATTAATAATAATATATAAAATAATTTTTGCAGCTTTTATAATTTTTATAACTCTTTTTCTAAAAAAATTTTAAACTGGATGTAATCTTACAAGATGAATTGCTAGGTAAAGAATGAATAGCTAAAGATTAAAAAATTATGTAATCTGTAGATAGATCTAGAGACCAAATTTTATTCAAAATCAACGAAGGTGATAACAATCCCATGGAGAACAGCTGAAGGAAACATGGTAACCACTGACAAACTTTAGCATTCAAAACTTGAAAAATAGAATAAATATTATTATAAATTTTTTTCTTAATATTAGTCTTTATTTGAAATAATTCCAGATATAACTTATTTTTCAAGTTTAACCCATAGCATAATTCCGTATGCCTCTCTCATAAATCATTCATTATATTCTTACCTCAAGTCATTTTAATGACTCTAGAAATGTCCATTTGACTTTTTTATCACTTTTGTAAGTACATCAACTCAAATTTTAGTCTTTTAGTTTACATTCCCTTATTCCAAAAAATAAAAAAAAAAGATTTTTAATTCTAGAAATCAGACCAATGATATACTAAGGGCGTGAATTGAATTGAATGCGCACTTTCATCCCACGTATTAATGGATGAGATATTCAAAATTCAAGTGAGTCCACCCGTAGGTTATAGATATCTTTGCTGATGTACCTTTACATTTGAAACATAGGCTATTGCTAAATTATGAGTTAACAGAGCAGGTTAAGGGTTATTTAAAATTTCACAAGTTTATGATACTTGTACATCGTTTTAGGCTATTGATGGAAACCATCTTTAACCTAAAACCACACACCATCACCAGACAAGTCAGGAGTAAACTTTCTATTGTATCTTACATATTAACTATAGAAACTAGAAGTAAATTTGGGACATATTTATTCTATCACTATATAATTTTACTTGTAGATGCATCTCCGACATCTTAGGTATATATATAGCCACACAAAGATTCACTCTTCATATTCATTCAAGATTATTTTGCAGACACAAGGTATACAAAATATGATTGATTACTGTTAATTGGATCACAAAACCTTGTAAATATATGAAATATATGTATGAAAAAGACCCTGTTCTTTAAAAAATATTATTTTTTAAAGAAAGAAAGTAACATCTATTTTAACGTTTCCCAAAAACATACTCACTGCATTTGTGCATACTCACACTCTAACATGAAAAATGTACTCACTGCATTTGTGCATACTCATGTTCTAACATGATAAATATACTCACTGCATTTGTGCATACTCACACTCTAACATGAAAAATGTACTCACTGCATTTGTGCATACTCATGCTCTAACATGAAAAATGTTTACATTATTTTTAAAGAGCAAAGGGATCAAAAACTTATCCGTATTTGAAAAACGTCAACAAATGCAACAGAAGTCTCGAGATTCGATAATTTGAGTAACCAAATGAACTTGGTTTTGGTAAGAATAAGGGTGTTTAGCCTCCTCAATAAATCTTTTACAAAAAACAACTGTTCTCAAAACAAATAATGATTACAATGAACAATTGTGGCTGCAATTGCTGGAGAAAACAATGTGCTCGAATTCGGTTTCATTTGATCTTTTTGAGAGGGAATATAGGCATAGGAATATATAAGTCTAATGGCACTAGTATTAAGTTATGTAATAAAAAGAATTACATGTAAGCAAAAAGGTTTTGATATTTAACAAAATTCCTTAGGAAAAATATAAAACTGTAATTTTGGACCAAAGGTACTTTTTTAATGAACTACAGATTTGAAGATCTGAAAATAAAGAATTGTCAGAATAATTTCAGAGAAAAAAATAGATAATTTTCCTTATATTTGCAATTCATGTAGGCAAAACTATCCACGATTTATACTAGGGGCTTATATAGAGATATGTGGTAAAATAAAAGCTATAAAACATATATTAATACAATTTTTTTTTTCAAACTTTTTTTTTTTATATTTAAGAAACAATACAGAGATAATCTAGTTAGTAACATATTAAAAAAAAAAATGAATAAAATAAACAAATTATGGTTTAGAAGGGCATAGCATAAGCTCCTTCAATTCTTGGATGTTATATATACAGCCTTTACCTCAGTTAAATAATATTACGAACCCTTAATAATTTTTTAAACAAAAGTATCAAATACAAATTTCACAGTAGCATTCTTCTCTTTGCTCAAAAATTAAAAAAAAACCCTCTCTAGTTAAACCCCTTCCTACAATCATGGCCATATTATATGAGACTTTCATCATATTTTAACACAAATTAACATTTGAAGTATGTTGTAAAATTTATTTTCTTGACCAAAATCGCAAAAATGATAACAAACCCAAATAGGTACAGACTTGCCATTTTCATCCCTTAGACCCAGCAAAGAATTTAAATTTTTAAGCTCTAAGTCTTTAAGTCCATTAACCAAAAAATAAACCTAAAGTTGAATATACCAAGGTGGTGTATCCATATCTTTAACTGCTTGTGGTATTTTTTTCAATTAATAAGGTGCCCTAATGGCGTATAAGTGTTATACTTTGAACATGATTGTGAAATTCCCTTCCCATCTGTATTCAAATTTTAATAAAATCTCTCAATTGTGTCAGCAATTTTGAATAAACCACTCTAAACTCTTTCAGAGTTCATGTTTTAACATATTTCAGAGATAAGTTTTTGAGTAAGATATTACTGCAGACTCCAAATTTTTGAGTAAAGTCCCTACCTGGGTAAAAAGTTTTAAATAAAGTCTCCTACCAGACACAAATCTTTGAATAAAATCCCCTCCTAGAAAAATATTGGAAAAAAATATCTAGATTTCAAATTTTTGAATATAATTCTTTTTCTGCCAGGGCCTAGGATTTAAAACACTATCAAAAACCACTTTCAATCAATGCTATCAAAATTTATATCAAATGGAGCCTTAAAATCTATTAAAAATTAAATTCTAAATTGCGTCAAAAATTCCTTTTCAGCCATAAATCATAATTAAGCTTAAATACTCATCAAAACCTCATCCAAAATTGATTCTTTACCGAAACATACATTAATCAATAACCCTGGAAATATAACAAACAACCAACAACCATAGTTAACAATCTTGATATCAAAATTTTAATAAAAAATCTTGCAAAATGGAAATTACACAAATTAAAAAAAAAAGTAATAAAACAAAAAAATAACAAATATTTAAAAATTTGATCCGTTTAGGGGCCAGGGTCTTTGACCAGATAAATTTTCAAAACAGCCAACATGAAAAAATGATAGATACAACATGTTTTACCATGATACAAAGTTAAGGAAAAAGCAGAACATAAATTAGAATATCACCTGATCAAGGACCTGGGCTCAAAAAAATTTTTTTAAATGGTCCAAAACTTAAGGGAAATAATCTTTTTAAATATTTTTTGAAAAAAAAAAAATCTACGGTTTTAAACTAAAGCAAGAATTTTTGTTAGTGACATTGGTTAAAAGATAATCTCAACAGTTTAGATAAATCAAAAAAAAAAAAAAAAAAAAAAAAATTAAATATATTTTAAGAGAATTTCAAACGTTTTTTTATAGGCTTAAAACAATGATTTTTCTGGGTCTAAAAATTTTTAATATGGCTGACAAGCCAAAATAATTAGAAATAATTAATAAATAATTTAAAAATATTATTTTCAAACATTTTTGGCATATCTTAATCTAAGTCTAAATGATGGGGAAAATAATTATTATAGAATCAAACACCACCTTTTGCAAAACAGAATTTTTGGTAGGTCTCTGCATGGTAAAGGATTTACTCAATGGTCCTTTCGTCAGATGCAAAAAAAATAAAAGAAGTAATGAACAATTTCAAGAATATTTTACAGATGCAAATTTTAAGTTAAAATGACAAAATTTTTGAGTTAAAATCATAAATCATAAATAAAATGGCTGACAAGCTAAAATAATCATAAATAATTATTTTCAAACATTTCAAAAAATCTTGGTAGAAAATCAAAATATTTTTGGATCAAATTTGCTGTTATATAAACAAAAGAACACGAGTAACAAACCAAATCTTTAAAGAATGTGATAATTTTTCAGCCATTTTATTTACAAATCTTTATGATAGAGAGACTTTATACCTAATTTTTAACATAGGTTATAGTATCACTGTTGAAAAATTAACAAAACACACCTTTTAGATAAATCATCTGGCTATTTTAAACCCATTATAAAGCTCAGGCTCTATGAGCAAAATATTTTCACAGGTGCAAAACCAAAAAAAAATAAGTTTTCATATAAACCTTTTCTTAAATATACACTAACCATTGCCATATGTCATAATAATATAGTAATTAAAATTTATTGGTTAAATATTTTTTAAAAATGAAGATAAAAATTATGCATATATTATTTATAAAATCTTTTTAATAAAATCATACATACAAGCTGTGCATATTTACAAATGATGATCCTTAGGAAAAATACTAAGAGATCAGGAATAAATATAAAAATACAGTACATTGAACATTTTTCTCTTTCTAAACTGTTTTTATTACAAGAGCGTTAATGAGGGTATGAAGAAACCCCTAAAAATGTTAGAATAAAATTGTATAAAAAGTTCCAAAACCATATGTTTTACATTTCTCATTGACACTTTACTTTTTAAAAATTATAATTTTTAAAATCATAAATTTAGGGAGCTTTATGAGTTCTCTCCAACGTGACTGTTCACAAGAATCTCTGGTAGACTCAAAATAAATAAATTTGATGGACAATAGCAGATTTCACCTGACTAGTTTCCTTCAAAACTCAGATCCGAAAACGGCTTTTGAAGATATGGGTCGCGTATTGATGTTTATGATAAATTAGTTATGCAAAATTTCGGTACTCACTGAAAACTTTCTTCGATATCATCACAATTGTAAAAACAGCAATTGTTCTGAGCTAGAATTAGATATCATTATAAATCAAAAGAGTTTAAGTATGCAAAAAATAGAATCCTGTAATAAGCGCTACTAAAAACAAAAATTATTGAAGCGGCTAGGGTGCTTATTAAAATTTTTTTTGTACAAAATGCAAGAAATGATATATGGTTCTGCTAATTTCAGGTGTTATGTGGCCAGCAATAGATCATTTTAATTATGACGATATTCGATCACGGAAAGTGATCAGCTAAGAAAAGAACAAAAGTAAAAAGAGATTTATATTTTCTCATACTGAAACAGATGCAACTATTAATTAGAGATACTGGAACATGGGCTTGATGACGTTATAGAGCGCTTGGTTAAAGATCCACTTGAAAAGGGTTCTGCATTGGATTGGCTTGATGGGGGTTTAGCTAATGAACTTCTATCACCACTGGAATCTGATTTTTTTCTTTGGATAGTTAAGCTGTGTAGAATGTCAATAGCTTTCTCTGCCATTTCCCAAGTATCACGGTTAGTACAGCTCTCGTGTAAGTATGTCAAGACTTCAATAGTGCCAATAGATAAAACTTAATGCCTAAATAAAAATTAGATTTTTTTATTTATCAAAATGAGAACAGTATCACTAACTATCGTTATTTAAGTAGTGCTGAATTGTATCAAAAAAAATCTTTTTTAAGCTT
>JAUZNK010004473.1:0-26496 GCA_035046665.1 Euphysa ruthae | reverse complement strand
ATTTCATTAAAAAAATTTATGTTATGCACATAAAAGAGGATCAAATATAACTTAAAATACTTCTTTTGAGGAATCTTTACATAAAAATTTGCTTTCAAAACTTTTAAAATGAGATTCCCGCACGACAATTGAACAGGTAAGAGCAAAATATATTGAAGTATCTTTATGCATTTATGAGTTTCGAAATGATTTAAAGATCAGTTGTGGTGAATTTTTAAGAAATTTTATGTGTTATATCTTTTAACGTAGTCTCAGTTATTGGTTTGGACAGATCAAGTCTGAAATTAGGTTATGTTGTTTGTTTCCTTAGCATAGAGAATATAAATAAACTTTTACAACGTTTTGAAAATTTTAAGAGCTAAAAGTTAAAAAGCTCAATATTCTTTGTTCTAAATAAAATTTATGAGCTATATTGTTTTGGTCGAGCACTTGGCAAATGGATTATATATTACATCTTTGACTTGTGTTTTTTCTTCAGTTCTCCATGAAAAAATGCTCAATCTCTATCATTTTTTTATTATTTTATTTTCTAGTTTTTATAATATATAATATAATATATAATATTCAAGCTGTGGTACACCTATATTAGTCATTAAGTTTAAATTTTCTTGGTTGTTATTCTTGTCAAAACAACAAATCTTTTGGCTGGTACAATTCTCAAAACACAAAAGTGCTCTTAACTCCCTCCTACATACGCAGCATGTTGTATAATCAATCAATATATTTCACCTTGCTAATAATTGTTAGTATAAAAAATTATAATAATTTGGATATACAAAAAAAGAACAAAAAAAAAATTCTTTACTTTTTCATATTTGTAAATAAGTGCTAATAGAAATGAAGTGCTCGCACAGATAGTATTTCAATCTTATATAGTGTTTGAAGAATGAAGATGATTGTAATGTATTCAAATTCATTTGACATAAGTTTCTACATTAAGCTTGCATTCATTATGAATAAATTTTTTCTGTAAATTATTGTTTATGTTAAAGTCCGATCCAGCAATAATCTGTCATTTTAGTTTAATCATGGTTTACATTAGCTTAAAAACTTTTCATTTAATTTTTTTAATGATTTGCGTAATCAATTATTAGATAAAAGTAGTGGTACCTCATTATTTCGTTTAAGCGATTCCTTTATTTCGAAATAAAAAGTCGTTAACAAAATGCACTGAGAGCTTTTTTTTATGGTTCTATCAATTACATTTATGTCTATTTTGCTTTTTGTAAGTGAAAGACTGTTTCTACGCTGGACTTGATATATATTCCCAAATATGTCTGTGTTGTTGATATTTTTACTTGAAATATATATCTCTCAGACATGCAGAAAAGAGCTGAATATACGTTGTTTTTTTTTTGGTTTTCTTAAAAGCGTTAATATTTTTTTCTGTGTTACTTTTTCTTTTATTTTTAGAATGAATATTTGCTAGAATGTACTAAGAACCACGCAACATCATACTTCTTCGAAAAAACTTCTCATTTATTCTCAGCTAATACTTCACCACCACTAGAAAGGCCACAGATGCCTATAGAAAAATATCATTTAAAAACACTTCCTTTAAATTTACCACTAGTTGAAAAGTCGTATGGATATGTACCTGTAGACTCTCCTCAGAGATCTAATCAAGTTCCTAGAAGCTGTGATCAATATTTCCCTTTGCGAAACGATATAGTTAGGAACAATAAAAACTCAAATAAAATTGACTTTAATAACATTCCTAACACCCCTGATAATCTACACAGGCCGTATTGTAAAAAAATATCAAATTCTCATGAGGGATGTTATAATCATCAGGAATTTTTAAGAACATCTGATTTCCATAGTGCTAATCAAATAAATTCTGAACCTCTGGAATATAATAAAAATCATAAGTTATCAGATTCACAACGATGGCAAGATAGGGACTTTATTCATCAATCAAATGCATATTCCAATTCACAAAATTCGTTTTTTAATGATGATCAGAAATCTTCCATTTCTTTACACCATGAACTTGATTTAACTTCAGATACTTTTAACAAGCAAGGGTCTGAAAATAAGAATCTACAAGAAAGTAAAAAAATTGCAACAAATATATATGTAAACATTTCTACGCAAACTTTAGAAGAAGATACCCAAAAATGTAAATGTAAATCTCCACTTCCTTTTACAAACTTACAAGAGTACTATATTCAAAGTCAGATTGGGCGTGGTAATAAGCTTAATACTAACTCACAGATTAAAGACAAAGATACCACAATTACAGTCAATCAGGATACCACAATTACAGTCAACCAAGATACCATTAAAAGTGATAATGAAAAAGAACAAAATAAACTACATGATGGTAAGGTGCTAAATTATAATCGCCAGAATTGATCCTGAAAAGCACGAATTAATGGTTAAATTGGAAGGTCAATCGAAATTAAAATTTAGGTATTTTAAAGTAAATTAATTTAAATACCTCAATACCTGTTTTTAATTTACATGCATGTTGTTTTCCATGCATATGTTAATACAATAAACGTGATTAGCATATATTTGAATAAATACCTCAAAACTAATATATCAGTGTAGAAGATCTCGATGTCAGCTTTTTTCTAGCATTTTGCTTGAAGTTAAGAACCAGTGAGGAATTAAAAAAAAAAAGATTTTTTGATTAGTTCAGTTTTGAGATTAAACGAGGTAAAAGTGAGGAAAATTTTCGTATTAACTTACCTTAATTTTCTTTGCAAGGAAAAAAAATGGCTTGTTCCAAATTTTCTCTAATGATGTTATGTCAGGAATTTTTGAACTTTTTTTTTTTTTTGTTGACTCAATTTTGAGGTTAGCGATGAAAAAATGATAATTGCACGTCTTTTTGATTTCTTTTTTAAAAAACTGATTTTTTTAAATTTGAAATTCTATATAAAAGGTCCAATATTAACATAATTCAATTGATTATAAAGGTCTAAATCAAAATAATAAATTAATTTCAGATGACATGTGCCTAATATAATATCTTGAGACATAAAATGTATCAGAAAATAAGTTTTTAAACAAAATTATGAAGTAATCAGCTTCAATTTATTTTTATTTACAATTTATCTCAGAATTTCAAGTAGCAATGGATGCACGTGGCCTAAACCTGATCCTCAGAGTATTATTTTCCAAAAGATAATCATAGTTTATTGATTGTAATGAACTATCAAAGAAAAATATTTTAAAATATTCCCTTTGCATGATTAAGACCTTACCATCTAAATTTAATATATATATTGTATATATATATATATATATATATATTTATATATATATATATATTTATATATATAAATATATAAGTTTTTCTGTCTCATAAATGCTAAAAGTTTGGAATTTGTGTTTTTATTAAGAGGTTCTATTACTCATTAAATTTGCCATGCTGTTTGCTGATAATAATATATCAATATACAATGGCAGAAATATTGTGTTTTCCATGGTCGAAAATATTTTCCAAATTTAGACATTTTAATAATAGAAAGAGATTTCGTGATTTGCGAAATTATAAAAAATAAACCTTAGAAATTTTAAATGCTGTTGTTTACTGTTTTTAACTCCTGTTTTTAAGGAGAGTCGCTGTCAATCCTCTTATAAAAGTTTTTTTTTTTTTTTCAAACTTAATAGTATCATCCTTTCATTGAATTTGATGTGTTAAAATATTGGTGTAGACATTTTGATATTTCATGCTTGTTTGTGTGCGGGTACATTGAAGTTTTTGGAGGCTTTATATTTTTTTGATTTAAGTACATAATTTTAAAAGGAAAAACATCGTCAAAAAAGATTAAAAATATTTCATGGCGGTTATCGATTTTAACGAGCAGGCTAGACTCTATTTTTTATTTTATTTTTTTTTTGTTCGTAAAGAATCATTATTTTTACGTAGCTCATAAATGGTATATTTTGTGTCATGCCATTTATGAATCAATAAATTGCAAAAAGAAATGGCTGTTAAAGATATAAATTGATGTGTATTTTTTAATGATTTTTTTATAGAGTTTATTGTACCACTCACTGGTTTTATTTGTACAGTGTGTCATGAAACACTTGAAGATCAAAGCGAAGCAGTATCTCACAATAACACCAATGAACACAAACAAAAGGTAGAACAACATAAGTTGAACTTTGGTATTTAAACAGTTTAATTAATGATTACGGATATCTATATTACGTTGATTGTGAATAGAATTGTTTATTACTGTGAATAGAATTATTTATTATCAATTATTATGTTTTCTGTTAAGGATATGCGTTGTCCTGCGTGGATGGAGTTGTTCCTTGTAGTTCGTGGAAGCAAACGATTTTATTTAATGGTTTTCTTTAAACTTTACTTGTATCTGTATCTTAAAAGCTGTATTCAAAAGTTTATTTTAGAGTCATGTTTTAATTTCTTTTATTCCGAGTAGCATATTTTGTTTATTTTAAAAATTTTAATAAGAATTTTCCGTTTGGACCCAGATTTGAAATTCTTTATCTTTTTCAGCCCTGATTTTAAATCCGGTCTTATCAGTACTTGTTGACTAATTTTTCTGTCAGCCTGGAAACGTTTGAATTAAAACTGGCGTTTTATTAGCAAAGATGAGATGCAAAAGGAAGTACCACAACTGCGTTAATACGTTGTGTTCATATTATACGGGGTTATCACAGAGCTTGAAAATATTGGAAAATGATGCATATTTAAAAGCCAAGCTTGAAAATGAATTTGCTATTGTGAAGCTGGAAAATGTAGAAAAAGACCTTTATTTTTAGATATATTTATTTGAATTTTAGGCTTTAGATCACCTCTCTTTTCTTGGTTGACACTGATGAATAAATGCTACATTGGCTCTATAATTATTTTAAATTTAACTAAATTTTCATAAAAAATATGGTTTTAGTGCATTTTGCAATAATTCTGAGAAAAATCTGTTACATATGTTTTAACTTACATATCAATGAAAAATTAAGTAGTGCCTCTTTCCTCTTCATAATTTAATTTAATTTGCGAAATTTTTACGATTCAGTTTAAAATTTCATATAAATTAATAAATTATAATAAAAAAAAAATCATGAGCCCTTTCAGCTTATTTAATTATTTTCAAACTACACACACTAGCAGTTTTTAACTGGCAAACATTTTCTAGATTTTTCTGTATTCAATCCGTCACTTTGATTTTTATGCCTCTTTTGTATGTTTTTTTTTTTTTTTTTCCATCCACCACACCACACTCTTTTTTAGTGCTGTGGCAAAAAAAAATCATTTTTTGACTGGTAATTTGTTTTTGAAATGCTCTCTAAAACCATGGTTTGGTTTTCAAATTTTGCATGGAATTTTAAAGAACAGTCTTTAACCATATATGAACTTGAATATGTGCTGGGGCCCAAATTTTCAAAATTTTTACAAAAAAAAAAGCATATCTTTAGTGGAACTTTCTGAAATCAAAGTGTCTCAAGACTATGCTGAAAGCGATAATAAAATTATTTAGGTGCTATGCTTAAAGTAACGTTAGCTATGCATGTTTCACAACAAATGGTTCATATGCAAAAAGTAGTGGTATGAATGAAAAAACTCTTAGATACTTCACTATAAAATAAAATTTCACATTTTTTATATACTGCTATCATCAAAAGATAGATTTTCAAATTGTTATACTTTTGTTTTAGTAACATAGTAACATTATTAATAATGGGTTCAAGTCAAGATCAATATGATTTCTTGTATAAAATAGTTCTAACTGGTGATTCTGGTGTTGGGAAATCATGCTTGTTATCTCGTTTTACAAGAAATGAGTTTGACAGTGAATCTAAGTCAACAATTGGTGTAGAGTTTGCAACAAGGAGTATAGCCATTGGCGGAAAGACTATAAAAGCTCAGGTAACGTTATTTCTTTATTCGTCTATTTTTTATAACTCCTTATATATAGATTTCTTGTCATGTGTTTAAAATGTAGAAAACTCTTTTAACCTTTCAATTACTTTTAATATTTATTTTTCATTTTTATATATTTATTTAATATTTACTTTTATATTTATATACATATGTGCCTTTTATACATATTAGTTGAACCGTTAACACATATTCACCTATTGTTTCTGACATTTGCAAAACCGATTGTTTTGGTTGTCATGGCAAAAAAAAATTTCCACTGTATTATAATATTACATGCAAAACTATCACTTTTTTATATTTTCCAATATACTATTCTATCCTGAGCATGATGTCACTTTACGAAATTTTAAATTTGTTTAATGAATTAAAAACAGTCCATTATTAAGTCTGCCATAAAAAAACAAACAAAGCATAAATTCCATTTAGAAGAATCTCACTTCATTTTTTGAAAATAAATATTTTACTACAGGAATTTATCCTAGACAAAACTTGTCTGAAAATAATTCTTTGAAAATACGATTTGGCTGTGTTCGAATTTCAAATAACCTTTCATTGTTCTTATGAGAAAAATTTATATGATAAAAATACTAAAAAACCTCACTAATGGGTAGTTTATTGAAGCACTTGTAATCATTCATTGGCCAACGCTAAAGCTCGCAATTGTATAGCTAGTAGCAACATATCTAGTTTGGGATTTTACGTTATGAAATAAACTGCTTCAAAATTTTCATTTAAACTGCACTAAAATGTATATTATAGTACCGCTCTCTTCCTCGGGTGTGAGAAAATAAGCAAAAAAATAAAATTATTTTACCAGCTTAAAACAAAGTTTGATGACAGTAAATTGATTTTAATATCCAGTAATTCCTTAGTATTAAATAAAAGCTTCCTAAGCAATATTATATATAAGCTAACTACTAATATTATAAAATGTTGGTTAAGAACGATATTAAACTAAAGTAGGCTGTTTAAAAAGTTAAATCAATGTTTTTAAATAGGATTCTTCGTTTTTATCCAAATTTTTTATAAAAAAATCGGCCAAAATCAAAAACTCAATTCGATGTCGAAGATATCAGCACGACAGTGCCGATATAAACCGGCCGTAGGCCGGCAAAATTTTGTCGACCCATTTAAATATTTTGGTCGGCATCGGTCCTTTTAAGTCGGCACTACATATTGTCAGTGACTGTCAATGATCATATCACATATATCTCACATTTCGTTCATTTTAAATTTATTACAAACTGAATTGCAATGTTGCTTCCTATACTTTTAATAAATCTTCAAAGCAACCCCGAGTATATCTATCAGATAAACCTCTAGTGAAGCCCAGAGTAGCGTTTTCAAATAAAAGTTTAAAGTATCGCTATTAGATAATAAATGTGTGAGTTTATCAACGAAAATAATGTTTTTGTGTTTTTCTTCCTATAACTTGAACACAAAAAGTCAGATAAGATAACAATGCTTGAAAAAATGATAAACAAATAAGATTGGTAGGCAAAATCAAAAGTCGGAGTCGGGGCACTCGTCACTTGACATTAAATGGGCATCAGTGTCTTTGATGTTTTTAATCTCGTCAATGCAATCTTTGTCACTTGAATGTACCAGATTATCCAATGAAACAGCAATCGATGTTTCAGCGAGTCTTCGTTTTCTTTGCTTCGGATAATTATGACCATCTACTCTTCGAGGTTGCTCTCGTATCTCCATTTGGGTGCTCTGTCAAAAATAGATTGAAAAAACACACCAGATAAGGGAAAAGAATCTCGGTTTCTGCATTTGAGGCTTGTATTGATATTGATATTTCGGCGATGTAGATGATGGTAATTTCAAGTTGAAGCTGACATATGAAAATAAGTGTGGCCATGTATTACTTTAAGACTTTCCACGAAGAAAGTGTGTCGTATGCTCATACAATACTTCTAACACGGATGTTAGCTTTCAACACATGCCTGAATCTTTCCACAATGAAATTCACGTTTACAAGAATATCTTCAAGCTCCATGAAACCATACGACTCTTTATCCAAAAAAATAACCATAGCTTGAAATAATGGGTCTTCAATGATATGATCCAATCGAACCTTTAGTGCATCGTACATATAGATCTTTTACGATTGTATGAATCACCCTGTGGCCTTTCCGAGTGTATTTTTTAAATCTCATTTTAACAGGTAGGCTTTAACAGTGTTTATTATTTGGTTTTTTGCGCATATCATTCCGTGTTTGACGTAGTAGTGGAATGATATCTCCTAGTTAATTTGATTAACTAGTTTGGTAGCACTCGAAAATACTTCGTTAACGTATCAGGCCCCTCGTTTCAATCAATAATGATTTATTTTCCAAAACAATGCTACAAAAAAAAAGTTATTTATAATTATAAATTAAAAATTATTTATATATATTATATAAGTTATTTTTTAAAAAGATGGTTGAATTGGATGGTGCCACTCATACAGAAAAAATGATCGAAGGAGTGACTCCAAATTATAGTTCATTGAAAGAATCCTCTGAAGTTCATGCAAAAAAAAGTGTCAATAAAAATAACCAGACAAAATAAAAGGAGAGAAAAAAAGAGAAGAAGAGAATATTTGTCAGAAAAAGTAATAACAAATATTAAGGATTTAATAGATACTTTAATGACAATTTTCTAAATGGAGAAAAAAGGGTGTTGTAGTTAAAATTCTTAAATTTTCAAATTCATTTACAAAAGAAAGAGATTTATTCCAATCACGGATGTATCGTTTGTAAGGAACTGGTTGAGCATTTTAACACAGCACGTGATGAGTGATGGCAAAATAAACGAGTTCTCCTGCAGCACTTTACTCAGTGGCTGAATCACTGTCAAGACATCCTGTTTGACACCAGAAAGAATGATTCTGTCAGTATGGGCGATTATTAGATCTCACGCCTTCCAAAGCTGCCTTTATTTTATTTTTTTCAATGATTGATTATGATGGCTCGCAAGTTGTTGATTCATAAATCCAATCAGAATTGGCAGATTGTGGCAATTTGAATTGATATTATTGATTTAATATTTGATTGATATTGATATCGGCTACTTGATGTAACAGCAGGTCGTTTGTACTTGCAATGCTGTATTGAAAACAGCTTGACGTTTGATAAACACCAACTTAAAGTTGCACGTATGAAATAAATAATACACATTACACAAATCTTTCTCGCACGTGCTGTTAAATTCGGATTGCTTAAAAGCATCTTCAATGGCTAACTCCAAACGATGGCTAGGACAACAAACTTGAACGTAGTGGTCTCCAATATCAACCTTCGCCTTTTTAAAGAGTGACAACTTGACAGCTGCTTTGATACAACATACGTTGCATAACATTGTTTAACGAGATAAAATTAACTGTTGAACTATGCAAACTTTTTTAAAAAACAACCAGCATAGTCATAAGAAATTAGATTACCTGATTGAGCAGTCTTCATTAAAAACAGTTCATTTTCATCAATTGTCTTTGCCGAACTTCTCCCATCGTTCATAACACTATAGTAACGAATCGTTCCAGTATTCAGTGGCTCGTTGATCGACTTTTTGTTGCTTTACGTTAAATGACTGATCAGTTCGATTCCATCAGTAGGGTACAATCCTTACCGAGGTCAACCTGATTAAATAAAGTTATCGTAATTTCCTTTGAGATAAAAGTAGTTGGATTTCAACTGTAAATAAGACTTAATTAAAGAAACATTTTTGCTTGTAAAATAATGATTGTTAACGTTTGTTAAATACCTATACGATGTTAAATCTATCATTTATATTGTAATGTTCTGTAGTTTATCGAATCCAAGTGTAAGATAAACATTTTTCTTTCTTAAATTTTCACAAACCAAAAGAAAAACAATTTCAGTATAATCACTTAGTTATTTTTATATTGTGGTGTATAATTTATTGGTCCTCCCTCTTTCATTGTATTTTTATATATTTAATGCTAGTTATTTAAATTCTCAGTAACTGGGATTCTTAATAATAAAAACGAATTAAAAAAAAAAATCTATAATCTCATAATAAATTATCTTATTTAAAAAATAAATAATTTTGTTTAAAAAAATAATTATTAAGATATGTTTATAAACAACAAACCGCTATAAATGTTGTTTGGTATAAGTTAAATGTATTTTGATAAAAATCGCTTTCGTCCGCAGGTTTATTTTAAATTCTATTGTTTTTTGTTTTTTTTTTTTTTTTTTTTTTTCGTCGCCCAAACTTATTTTTTAAATTTTTATTTTCTCGGCAACGCACTTCTGATTATACAACAAAATAATCTTTTTAAATTTATTATATATTTAAATTTTTTTTAATCTTTATGGAATCCCCGTTTCTGTGTAAACAAATCATACTTCCTGGAAGTTTTGTTGTGGGTTTTAAACAAGCTCAGGGCTTAAAAAATATTTTTTTTTGCCAAGATTACATTGTCCTACGCAAAAAAAAATACTGGTGTAAGATTTTTAAAAAACGAGTACGATACTATATTTCCACATTTCGTCGATTTGATCAAAATTTACAACATCACTTGTATTTTTAAGGGGTTTTAAAAATAATCCTAAAGATCACACGAAAGATTTTTTATGTTAAGTGTATGATTTTTTTTTAAATTTTAAAAATTCACTGTACAGATACAATGTACATATTGTATAGATGCAGATAATTTCACTACTTATTCCAGAGCAGAACAAGCTGGGGTAAGTTAAAATGGTGAATCCCAAACACCAGTACTGAGCTGCAATTCAAATGCTGTATTTCTCCGTCTTAAATTTTGCTTGTCTACCATGGCCGAAATATTTTAGATCAAATATTGAACTCATTTCTTTAATTTTAATCAACCATGAAAAATTTTTTAGGTAATTAAAACAACTGTAAGGTTAACCGCGTATTCATAATATTCAGCAAAAATTTAACTGTTATGTCACAACAACTTTAAATACCAGTTGGCAATATAAAGATGTTATAACTGCTATATACGTCAAAATATAAAGTATATCAAAATAACAGTGATTTTATTGAATTTTTGTGGTTTTAACACGACTTGTAGTTCATGAATAATTAATGAAGGTTAAATTGAAGCAAACTTAATGTTGCTTAGTAAATCATAGACAAAATATATTGTTAAATCATTTTGCAGTATTTATTATTCTATGATAGTCAGTATAAGAAATTGGAGATTGAAAGAAGTACTTTTGGACTAACTGTGTACATTAGAGAATTTTTCAGTTTATGACTTTTCTCGTTTATCTATGATTTTTTTTGGTGGATTTTATAACACGGCGTTTGATTGGGAGAATCCCAGAACATAAACTGCTTCTGCCATTTAAGTTCATTAGCCTTCTGGAACGAGTATTCATTGTTTTTTCTTTTGTGGTTCGTCATTTAAATCAACTGTTGTTGTCGTTTTTTCTGAACAAAATTAATTTTAAAAAATTTTCACTATTTTGTTGTTTATGTTCTATTTACGTTGATTCGAATAACAAGGCTATTCCCTAAAATTACGGTAATTGCTCCACTGCAGAGATTTTAATATAATATGATTGATCATACTGCTTGCGTATAATACAGAATACAGTCAGTCAAGTTAAAAAAGTGTACGAAGTCGTACTTTGCAAAGAAAATCAACTTACGACAGCACGAATATGTTGTGCGATCGTACGCCTATTTTTTAAGCCCTGGGAAAAATATGCATGTTCTTTAGATACTTATATCAGAAAAACTATATATTCAACATAACAAAACTTACTTTCAAAGTATCACTACAAAGTTTGGACAACTTTCCATGAAATGAAAAGGCTTTAGCGCCCGGTAAAATGGTGAAATGTGCAATCTGCTTTTTATTTATCAGTTTATTATGTTGCTGTGCGTTTGACCTCTGAACAAATGTCTGAAGTTCGCTTGACATATGTTTCAGATGCCACAAAACCTTTCTTTCTACTCTTCACATCTTCAAATTTGGAAAATTCTCTGCAAACCTTGCAAAATATTGAAGTAACTTCATCTTTCGAATTTGTTTCAAAACCAATACAGGCAAACTCCCAATTTTCTACATTTCTCTAAAGACGCATGCTTACTCGATTGATTAATTATTACGAACACGGCACTTTTTCTAACACTAACGACTTCTTACAACTTCTTTTAGATAAGAAAATGTTGTTAAAAGGAATATTTAAAGAAAATGAAAATCGATAAAAGAAATCATACAGAAAGTCCATTTAAAGATTAAATTAAAGCAAATAAAACACACCTGCTTACACTTGTTTGGTGTATTATTTATTTAGTGTATACCACACTTATAGAAGGTACCAATACAAAAGACAAATAACAAAAAAAAAAGACGAAGCTATTCGAGTGAACAAATTAAATCAAAAAATAATTCAAATCTTATTACGTCACTTTTGCCGACCTTGTTTAATCATTTCTTCGACGTTCCGACCATACAAGAGAAACAGGCTGGCATTTACATCGGCACTGCCGCATGCCGACCCCTGAATTTAAAAGGGCTAGCTTTCTCATGATATGACTTCCAATGAATTTGTCATCGTAAAATATGCAAATGATGTTAATAAAGAAATATTTAGGAAAGAAAGATTTTCGCGTAGGAAGCTAAAAAGATTGCCGCTCTTTTGTTGCCAAATCTAGCTTTGGAACATTTTTTTTTTTTTTTTTTTTTTTTTGGTTTAGCCTTTTTATATTAAACACATTTCAATATATTGTTTTATAAATTTTTGTTTTTCAAAAGAAATTTCAAGAACATCATGAAATATTTGCCTTACCATGTTGGTATAAACAGAAATTTGCTTTTTGAAAATTTTTCAAAAATAGTATGCTAACAAATATATTATGGGTATTAAAACACATTTAACCAGTAACAGTAAAAAAAAAATTTTTTTTAATAGTTTTAACAATTTTTTTTTTTTTCAATTTAGTCAAAGTAAAAACACTGAAATAACCGATAGAGATAAAAAAAGAGGGTTAAAAAGAGCAAATAAATTTCAGAAGACAATGTCAAAAATATACTATTTCAAATTAAAATACAAAAATATATACTTCTAGAACATTTAACAGAATTATTCCGAAACTAATATCATTTAAATATTAAAGTGAGTTTATTCATAATCAACTTAATGACTTTGAATTATCCTGTAATTTGGTGCACTTCATTCACACAACATTTCATTACACCATAAAATCGAATTTTGTTTTTATTTAAAAAAAAAAAAAGACGATCTTGAGGTCAATATCTATTATAACAAATTTTCCTTGGTAAATTTTCCTTGTTTTTTTTTTGTTTTGTCCTTGCACATACATAGTATATGTCATTGATGTTGGGACTATTTTTTATCGAATGCTTTACACAGACAGACTTTACACAACAATTGTACTAAACAGAGCTTTTTCCTGTTTATTTACATAAATTATTTTCTCAAAGAATATATTATTAGTGACAGCAGCTAAAATTCTAAACGACATGCGGTCAAACAAATTTAATTATATGTCAGTTCGGCATGAGTTTTTCAAACAAGGTTTAGCAGCAGTTTCAGCAGATTAATACAATGATTTTGAAAAGCTGAAGATGGATATCTATTCTGTAAATTTCAGATTCTTAAGAACTTGATATTCTTTTATTTTTTAACAAATGAATAGTTTTGAGAGGATATTTACAATCGCTTTTCAACCAGAGAATTTCTGAAGGGGTATTTACAATCTAATTTTAACGGAGATGGCTCTGAGGGGATATTTAAAATTGATTTTCAACCAGGGAGTTTTGAGGGTAATATTTATAATTGATTTTAAACGATGGTGATTCTGAGGGGGTATTTAAGACTGATTTAAACAGATGTGGTACTGAGAAGATATATGCAATCGGTTGTCAATAAGAATGTGTCCGAGACAAGGCGATATCTACTACCGACATACTCAACTTGTAACTTGAAAAAAAGGATAAAACTCTTTTTTTTTTTTTTCAATTTTAGCTGACACACTAATATAGTATAGGAAGATAAAGAAAATTGCCCAAATTGTAAAAAAATACGCCGTTATAAGTTGGAGATAATGATATATTTTCTGTAGCTCAAGTCGACATAAAGTAGTTGCATATAATCTGATGAATTTTGAACTTTATAACATACTTTATTTTCATGTCTTTAAATAAGTGAATTTTATAAAAGGAAAATGCCAGATTGTTGTTGTTACCAAAATCTAATAGAACTCGTGAGAAAAGGGTTGCATGTTTATTTTTTACCTAAAGTAAAAGAGGAAAGGGAACTTTGGGTGAAAGCAGTACCTTGTGATAATATTCTAGATCACCCAGAACCTGTTATTTGCAGGCGAAGTTGGCCAAAAGATGCATCAATGATAAAATTTTATAAGAAATTGCGTCTGAAAAATACGCCTTAAATTTTCCCAAATATTCCGAGTATGATACAAACACCATACCCCAACTTCAAGTCATTGAAAAATCTTTATCTAGAAATACAAACCCTGGTGAAATAGATATTTTTAAATCAAAAGACACCACAATAAGTCTTAACGATTTAAAATTGAAGTTTGTTGGCAGTCAGTTGAATTTGGTAACGATTCTATCATAATGCAGTCAACACATCTTGAAAGACCATCTTGCATCCCGACTTTTTCCTTACATGTGCACAGGCTTCTCTTATGATGCCTTTCATTGTTGAATCCCATGTGCAATTTCTTATTTATCGACTAACTACCGTGGCTGATTTGGGACAACTATTCCAAGTTAAATATCTGGTAGAATAACTAGTGGTATAACTGGCGCCCGCTACTTATAAATGGCGGCCACTGCTTATAACTGGCGGCCGCTAATTTTAACTGGTGGCCGCTACTTTTAACTGGTGGCCGCTACTTATAACTGGTGGCCGCTACTTATAACTCGTGGCCGCGAGTTTCTATTATTGCTGTATTAACATATATGCTTCAAGCGGCCGTAAGTTGTGCCGCGAGTTATGCCGATAGATAAGAAATTTTCCGGTTTTCAAATTAAATTTGTAAGTTAAAATATATTTTTGAATTTTGCTTTGGTCTGTATTTTAACATTATATTAACAGATATAATGTACACACTACTGAATAATTCAATGAAATTTTAATGTTAACTCTCGGCCGCGACATATAACTAGCGGCCACGACTTGTAACTGGCAGCAGCGGATTGTAGCTAGCGGCCGCTACTTATACATATAAGATTTATATAATACTTATATGTAATATTAACTTGCGGCCGCGACATAACTAACGGTCGCGACTTGTAACTAGCGGCTGCGACTTCTAACTGGCGTCTGCGACTTCTAACAAGCGGCCGCTAACAAAACATACCAGTTAAGGAAAAAAGCAAGTTATAAGTACTTCCTTGCAAAAAATTACAAGTTTGTTTGATTTCATTCTTTGGGCTGTTTTTAATTGTTAGCTTGTATGAATAAAATTGCATTCAAAAGAAGGTTGATTTGGTGAAATAGAATGTTTTTGAAGGAACATACGATTATTATTGAAGACTAGAAATAATTCTAAGGAGGTGAAGTAAGTTGTAGTTCATCATTGGGTGTATTTTAGAGCAAGAAGGAAAGTAAATTTCAGAAAAACATTAATAACTTAAAAGAAAGAGTTTAACCCTCATATTTTTGATAAATTTCATGTAGATTATTTCACAAAAAAAAACTTTTTTTTTTAAATTGTAATATTTATGGAAATCATATCGTTACCACAATATGACGCACGGCATCTAGATAACTAGATAAAGTCCCTATCACATAAAAATACAATGTTTCCGTATGTATGTTGATTGTATTTTTATTGCAAAACTCAGGTTTTGCTATTTAAAGATGGCAGATTTTTTTCAGTGGCTTCAAACTTTTAACCCGCCCAACTACTCTTAAGCGGTGAAAACGATTGCACCTACTTACGAACGTCTTTGAAGGGTGTTTGTTTTTTTCTGTTTTAAGCCACTAAAAGTCATAAATCAAGGTAACATTTTTTCAAGATAGCATACCGTGTGGCAATGGTTACAAAGTTTGTAGAGCTCGGTCAAAATTTTTTATTGTTATACTTAAGGTTCAACAAATTGTTTCTCCCAAGAAAGGATAGGATGTTTCACATTACTGTTTTGTGTCTGAAAACTTATTTAAGGTTGATTTTTCATATGAGCTAGAAAAAAAAGGCTAGTTAGCTGTTTTCTGAGGAGAAAATGGCATGCAAAAATTTTACCCCCTATTTAGTTGTACAAACTTTTTACCCGATCTAACTATACTTTATGTTGTTCTTAAGTTTGTTGTCGCTTCTGTAGGTATGGGATACAGCTGGACAAGAACGTTATAGAGCTATAACTAACGCATACTACAGAGGTGCTGTTGGTGCTCTAATTACTTACGATATCTCTAAACTTAAAAGTTTTGTCAATATTGAAAGGTGGCTGAAAGAACTGCGAGAACATGCGGACCATGATATAGTTGTTATGCTGGTAGGAAACAAGATCGACTTAAAGCACTTACGTGCTGTAAACACAGAAGATGCTCAGGAGTTTGCAGATCAAAATAAAATGCTGTTTATTGAAACGTCGGCTTTAGATTCAACTAATGTTGAAGATGCATTTAACTTAACAATAAGAAGATTACATGAAATTCAGTTTGCTAAGATTAAACAACAGGTGCCACATGCTATTGCTGATGAGGATAAGGTTGAACTGAATAATGAAGGTCAAACGAAACCATGTTGCTAGTTATCTTTCTAAATGTTATGATTAGAATTTTCCAATATAATTCTTATCTTAATTTATTTTCTCGAATTATGTTCACATATGGTCGCTTTTAGAAATTCTGGTATTGAAACCTATTCTCCGAATATGACCATTTATTGGTTTTATTTGAAAATCCAATTTTCTTTTTTATAACAATAAATTTTGAACAATTTTCAAATCTCGTTATTGTATTTGATTTTGCTTTAGCAAAGTTTTATGAGAGGCTTTTCTCAGTAGTGGCTGTAAAAATTGCAAATCTAAGGATGGAGAAGTATATACACCTAAAAATCGAATTGGTTTTGATAAGTTTTTTGTTTTTTTTATGTCTGAAACTTTGTTTTTAAAAATCTTCATTTCTAATTTTAAGGCTATTGATTCTAGAATTTTTCCAAATTTCTCGCCTGACAGTCGCAAACTTTTGATTTGTCTGAATATTGTTGTTTCTTGAATAGGTTCGTTGGTTTGACAACCTTCAGAGTAGTAAATAAATGAAATTATTATTTTGGTAATTTATAGTATTATTATGTATTAGTTTAATAGTCAGTTTTCTGTATATTTATTAAGTGTTTTCCGTTAAGAATGGGATCTGCGGGAAATCATTTTTTTCTCTCTAGACATTTTTCTATTTCTAGCCCAATATACAGGGCTATTCCACACCCATACTAACAACGCTATCTGCTTGTAATTTATTAACCATAGATTACAAATTTCTATCCTTGCCGTGTATCAATAGTTTTTGTTAGGATCTATATGAAATTTTGTTTGATGTTGGAAAGAAATATATATATTTTCTGTCATTGAAGTTTGCCTAAAACTTGTTCGAAATTCATAATCATAGCCGTGTTTGACTCACTAGGAGTATAAACTGTAAATACATCCTTTGCACAGGCATAAATTTGTAGAAACATTTGAGCTAATAATATTTCCTTTGCTAACAACTCACAAATTAATCTGATATAAAATGTAAAGTAAGACTTGTTTTCATATAGTTAGTTCAGTTTTTCTTTTGTTATAATTTTTTTTAACTAGCTATATATATTTATATATATATATTTTTTTTGTACTCGTTTGTGTATAAGAGATTCCATATTATTACGAAGTGTATATTTGATATAAATTGAAAATACTGAAATTATCTTTTGTGTTTAGTTGAATTATTTGCAGCAATAAATCCAAACTTTAATATAAACACTTCGATCACTTCTCCTAATGAAGAAAATAAAACTCGATATGATTAAATCATTCCGATAAATCGGTTTCGGGGACAAGAATAGGAAACTTGTATGTTACCACTACACTACTATGATTACTTTAAAACGGCATTTTCGTCATTTCTACAACTGCTAAGGAGTTGGAATATTTACTATATGTTTGATATAATAATAATGTAATATGATCCAATGTGTTTGTATGTTGCTATGTTTTTCTATTTTTTCCAATATTTTCGTATTTTTTGTTCAAGAAATTTGGAAATTTGAAAAAATTGTCGTAATCATGAATTTTGTTGAAACGCTTTTTTCACTTAAGCACACTTTCTTTATTATTGCCTCAGAAACATTGTTACAAAGTTTGGTTATAAAATTATTTTTTAAAGCTAAGATATCAAGTTTATATATTACAAAAATTTACTGAAATTTGGGGGTTTTACGTTTAAAAGTCGCCAAAAATGCCATTTCTAATATTTTTTTTCCTTTAAAAATTTATTACTCGGTATAAATTTAATTAAAAATTTTTTAAAGCTTCATTTGTTTTAAAAATAAGACCATACGGCCACCCTTAATACACTGCCGTATATGTCGTATTTTAGAAGTTAAAATTAAGAGGCTGGTTTTTTTAACAAAATAGTAGGTTTATTACTTTTTTGTATATATTTTTCTCTAAACAAAAGCAGACACTCGGGGTAAATTAGTTGTTAACAATTAGTTTCTTTCTGTGTGTATTTACAAGGTTAATCATACAGTAATTTGAAAAAAAAAATATATATATATATACAACATATACTCTTAGCTTCTAGGTTTCCCTCATTACTTTTATGCACAAATACAAAAATTTGCATCCTAGAATCGTACCACCCTGAAATCAAACAAGAATTCTTGTCGTACCTTATAATGACCAAAATAAAGAAACATAAATTTTAACAGTTTAAATTAAAATGTTATGTTGTTAAAGTGGTTTAATATTAATTCAACCGAAAGGTTTGCTCTTACTTGAAATGTCTTCATTTTCAGTTAGAATTTCATAACTAAAATTTTTTTTAAAAATAACTGTTATTATTCATGTACATTCGGGCCCATATTAATATTTCATTGCGATAAAAAACTAAAGAACGGAAAGAGGCATTAAGTTTTTGAAATAGTGAAACAGGGTTCTTGTTTCAATATAATCCTATTTTTGAAACAATGGTTGTTAAAATATGAAAAATTTAACTTTGGGGTGCCAAAAAGGAAACGCATTAAAGATGACTCCATAAGCTAAGAATAGTTTTTAAAAAGGGGACATGCATTTCATAGAGACAAACCTCTAAAATTTAAGTTATTTGGACATTGCTGCAAAGTTATTTATTGCAGCGTCTTAAAGTCTTTTAAAGTAAGTGGCTCTATACTGAAAAAACTAAAATCGTTTTTCTTTGCTAAAACAGAGTTATATTTTAACATAATGAAGTTTGCCGAAAAAATACTAAATTTTGTCGTTTTTTGGTCCCGCGGACTGAAAAATACTATACGCTGCGGTTTATAACTCTAAAATAAAAAATGGCAAGAGCTTAAAATTTTGTCTGCCCGACTATATTACATTGATACACTTACAGAAACAAAGGCTTTGTAATTTTGATTAGTATTTTTTAGTATAGTAACATTTTATATTTTAGTACCAAAAATTACCCGAAAACTCAATAAAATGGGTCCTAAATTTCATTTATTTCATTAAGTGTCTTTTATACAAACAAAATTAATGTCAAAATTTGAGCTCATTTTGATGTTTGGTTTTTAAAGATAATACACCCTAGCGTTCCAAGAAAAAGTTAACAGAGAAAAACGGGTTTAAAATTGTGAGGTGAGAAAAATTATCGTTTTGAAAAGGCAGTAATTGTTCAAGATTTTTTAGCGAGTAAGTAAAACCAAACTTTTCAGTACTACTTTTTTTGGACCTTAAATTTGAAGTTAGTTATTCTAGTTTGTGCGGTTATGAAAATAACGAAAAAATGTTTAAAATCGACCTAAACCAATGTTATATACGTCAAAACTTTCCTTTTGGAAAAAAACTTTTGTTTTGTAGTTCTTGAAGCTCTATCAAATATGGGTGACATTGAACCAAACGACGAACAGTTGGGTATTCTGGAACTGTTTGTCATGCTCCTGTACAACAAGAAAATTCCCTCAGCTGTTGTTAATTTAGCTGGATTACCATGTTACATGTTCTCCAAACACCGGACGGAATCAGACAAAAATTACCGCAACCAAACTACACTGCTTATCAAATGAAAATCTTCTCATATATCTTTACCTTTCTTCTCGATCCTAGAGTACACTCTTGGTATTGGAACGAGGAAACGTTAATGTTTGAACCAATTATGTCTACCCTCCCAACTGCCCCAGAGTCAGTAATTGATTTATCGATATGCCCATGTAAAAAAAAAATGTGTCAATCTCCAATGTATTTGCCGACAAAACGCAAAATTTGGAAAAATTTATAAGGTTGGGAAATTTAAAAGTATGGGAAATTTAAAAGAGTATTTTTTTTTAATTCTTGTCGAAAACTCATTTTCGTCAAACTTCAAAGAAGGCTAGGTTCGAATAGTTTTCTCATCCCATTCCAAAAATTTAGAACCAATAATCCATCTTCTTTATGTGCAGGTGTGCACCTTACTATCTGATTGATTTGATAAGAAAATTCATTTAAAAAAAAAAAATTTTTTCTGGCAATGCTGAGAATATTTCAGTAGATGTACGTAAAAGCGTAAATCAAAAGAAATTGAAATTTTTAGAGGGCTAAGATGTTATTTTCTGAAGCCACATTTCATTTTGGATGAAAAGCAGTATCAATTTCGTTCAGATTATCTAAAGTATTTTGTAGAAGCAACTCACTATTTGTAAGCAAATTTGCCTAAATAAATTGCTTAAACATTCACAATACTTGTGTATCCAAAAAAAGAAATTTACCAGAATCTACTAGTGCCATATCAAATTTGGCTCTGAAATTCGTTACTGCTGTTATTGCTTGAACAGCGTTTTTGATGTGAAAAGAAATGACACAGGAAAAATAAGTTATAAAAATTGTTCTCGTAAGTAAAGTGTGTTTTTTCCTTGTGTCATGGAAATGCAGCATTTGAGAGAATCTTTTCCATAAACAAAGGTGTCTTTCAGTGCCATGGGCACTGCCTAAAAGAGACTACAGTTAAAACCATATGGTTGGTTATAGATCAAATATACAGATTCGGTGGAATTTTTAAATTTGACATTACTCCAGACCTATTTATTAAAGGTACCTAAATCGGCAAGATACCTTTAAGTGTATCACGATGATTTAGAGCAAAACAAAGCAATTTATTTCATTGAGAGCATGCCCCCAGAGTTGCTGAAAAGCTGCCATGAATACAACTTTCGCACTTCACTTGTTTGCATAAAATGACCTTTGCATTTTTTAGTAACACAACAGTTAAACTTATTGGAGTGAACCAAGTGGGAGAAAAGGACTCGAAATGGGGCTTTTATAAGCTGAATAAAATCATCGAATATTAGTTTTTTAGTCTTTGATTTTGCATAATTTTTGGTCAATTTTGGTCCGAAAGCATCTACACGTTTGCTTCGACCCCTCTTGAAATTCATTGTAGTGTTTTTGAACTTTCAAAAAATAAATTTTTATATTTTGTATCGAGAGTTTCCATTTTAACTTAATTGTCGTATAAATTATTAAAGTATAAGGTTCCAAAATCCGTGTGCCAGATTATTTTTAAAAAGCTGCTGATATTTTTATAATTGTTTCCGTTAATAAAAGTTTTGTTCCATTTGTTGTGTCATGTCTTCGTACAGTCATATTTAAAGATAACTCAGTTGTCTAAAACAATATTGATTGAATTCGGTACTTCTTGTAGTAGCTCTTGTGTTTACTTCTTAGACTCCAAAAACTTATTACATGTTATTTTAGTTATCATTATACCAAAGAAAATCAAGTTTTTGTTAAGATTTTCGGTTGGCAACATTTAGTTTTTTGTATTTTTTGCTAAAAAAAATATTCTAATTTTAGTCAGAGGAGAGCAGTTTCTTTTCACAGTATTTATTTTCATTGTCCAAGTAAACCCATAAAATGACAGATTGTTTTAATATGTCTGAATATGTTCATAAAAACTGTGTTTATCCTTTGTTTCTTTCTTAGAATCGAATAATTTCCCACCGTGATTACAATGTAGCATGAAACCGACATAAAATCTTCTTGAAAATACAAAAAAAAGGCGTAAAAGGTGGCCATTTTGTGACATAAAATAAAAAAAAAATTTTAAATTACGCTGGGAGTCCAGTACTTAGTAAGTTCATGATCAGTGAAAATGTTTACTACATACATATTTACTTATCTATCGACATTTAGCAATGGTAAAATTGGTTAATATCACTCTTGTGCCTCGGTAACTTATCGTATGATCCTTTATAATTATGTGCAGTTCTTGTTTATAGGTTTTAGCAAAGGAATTTGGTCACGTGTTGAAATGTAGATACGAAATGCGTTCAAAATATCTTCTTTGAGGTCTGGCGAGATTTTGAGTGTTTTTTTTTCTATATGTTTTTTGTCAAAGTGTATACTCTATTACCTATCATATTAAAATAACTTTTGGTATAATAACGAACTGCAACTTATTTCCTTACCTAGTCGAAAAAGTGTTTTGAAGTTTTAGAAATTTTTTTATAATCGTATTCCCTTTAAAAAAAATTCGATAAAATAATGAGCGCCCATCAAAAAAACACCCAAATTTCTTTATTGAAGAAGAAAAAATACTAAATCTAATTATTTTTCTAGTTAAAAAAATTTACATATGCATATAAAATTATTTAGTAATTTCTTTCTTCAAACCCAATATTTTTCGAAGAATTGATTCTTTCAGTGTTTGAACTGTTAATGGAGATTATTGACCACCTCGTAGCAAACAACTGCGTGCAAATGCAAAGTGATTGTTTGTTTCTCGTGTTTAGTGAGTAAACAACATGTGTAACTTTCAGTCAAATTGTCATAAGTTTTTGTAAATATTGCACATATCTTTATTTGTGATATATCATGTCATTTGCCATGAGTGAATATTAGTTAACCACGTGAGCCTAAAACTTGCTAACATTTTTTTTTTTTATATTGATACATATATTACGAATTTGGGACAGTTCTGCTTATTTGTTTAAACCTCGATATTAAAAACGAGGAAGTAAATGATAAAGATCTGTGTCACAGCAACTATTATTTTTTAATTTTTTTGTAAGTAATCGTTAATAGAAAAAAAAAAAGAGCTTTCACAAGAATTTTCTTGCATACTAGAAAATCATTATTTCATTTCTTTATTAACAATATGAAATTTGAAGAAAAATTTCGTATTTCTCACTCGAATTAGATTGCGGCTTCTCAAAAAGAATTCACCCTCTTAAATTGTTTTCATAATAATTACATTAACCTGTCTGATTTAGATTAATCTGTGTAACAACCAGAAAGTGGGCAGGAAGTAGCCTGGGTAAATTCCAGTGATCCGGGAAAAATCTTGCCAATGCATTTAGATCTTGGTTGTGTTCAGAAATTGAAATTTTGAAACCCACACAGACACGTGTTGTTTTCAACCCAGGGGCCCGAGATGGTTGTCGACTGGCCTGGCTAAAACTACGTATGTAATGCAAAGTTAATGAGTATAACTTTCTTCAAGTATTTTTTCAGTCAACATGTTATTTCGATTGACGCAGCCTTGTAACTACTGACATGTTATAACTAACGCTGGCTTTCATAGTGCTTGCTGCAAAAGCAGACGTTAATAAACGGTTATGGTAATGTCGAAAATGACAATGTTGTTAATGTTTTCACGATTTTGTTTTTTACATGATTTTATTTGTACCCATTTCTTGTATTAGTAAGGAAAAGCAAGTTTTAACCCTCTAATTTTACCTTGCCCATATGGTAATTTCCATAATTAGCTATAACATTTAAAGAGGAAGAAAGTTTACTCTAGTTCGACCATATTTCTAATTTTCAAATATGCGGGGTTGATAAAGGTTTTCAACTGAACCATGTGTTATAAGCACCAATTCCAAAAAGAGTGTAATTTGGACGGATTACTTTCTATTGCTAAAGATTAGCATCTCTGACGAAACTTAAAGAGATGAACCAGCTGTTAATGAAGAAATCAATATAGGCAGGAATATGAATTACAGAACTGTATAACTTTACGTCAAAAAGAATGTATTTGTTCTAAACAAAATTTTACTGTCAAACACCTAGCCTGTCATTGCAACAATATCTATAGACTTTTTAATAAATTTTAAGAAACCTTTCGAAATAGTTTCCCAAACTGTGCGCCGAAATGAAAGAAGTCATTGCATCAGACACTCTTTATTAAAACTTGAGCAAATAGTATATAATATATAAATAATATAATATGATATTTTATAATATATAATAGTTATAAAATTTTATAGCATATATTATATAATATATAGTGGTCGATATATTTTACATGGCTAAATCAGCCAAAAGTCATTGGTTTTATTTCCAGCTGTGCGTCGGCTCACAATCATTATTTATAATATATATCGTATTTGGTGATTTTTAAAATTTTCTGCCTTTAGGTATCTGTAATGGTTCACAAAATTAAATTTTTATATCCCTGATATACTTTACCTTATTTAGTATATATAATGAATGTTTATTTAATGTTGTATGTAATATTGCATGTAATTTTTTTTTTTTTTTGTATAATTATAACACTTGTGTTCCATAAAAAATATATATTATTATAACTATATATCTTTAAGATACAAGTTACGATTAAAGTCATAACATGGAGTTTTTCTAAAGATAGGTAGAATACACTTATTTTTTTTCTCTAAGAAACCCGTTTCTAATAAACTAGTAATGGAAATACTAATAGAAACTCTGACTACTGAGAACCTGTAGGTTTAGATACTTCTCAAACAGGTTAACTTGTGAAAAAGCAACAACGATTAAATTATAATAGACATGTTGATGGCATAGGAATTATACCAATGTAACTTTTACATAGCTTTACATGACTTAGATACTTTTCAATTTATTACACTACATTTTTGCAGCTTCAAACAGTTTTTTGTCGTTTCCTATTTTCCTGATTTTTAAGAAACTGTTTAAAAAGTTTAACTAATGAAATCACCAATTTATTATAAAACTTTTAAGTACTGGGCCATACCAGAAGTTCTTAGAAAAAAAAATAAGTGTACACCAATTTTTTTTAAAATATATTACCGCCTATTGTATTGAAGGCTTCCAATAAGTCTATGAGAATCATACCAGTAAGCAACTCGGAATCGAAAACAGTCTGAATACATTTAACAGACATAAAGATTTGGATTCATAGCTACTAAATTTTGTTTTCCTTGAGAGAACTGTTCGTTAAGAAATGAAAAATTTTTTCAATTACTTTAAAAATCATGGGCAAAATCATAACACCGAAAATTTTATAGGACATGATAAAAAAAAGATAGAAAAAGAATATTTTCTGAAACCTAAAAATGAGGATCAGGACCATTATCCATCCCTTGTTACATAGTGAAGACATTTTTAATTTTGAAAATTTTACCTTTCCGTAAATCCTGCCCTGATTTGATATTAAAACTTACTATAGCTCTCATAAACGATATAGCTAAAATCTGTTTAAAAAAGACAAAAGAAAAAAAGATACTTAAAAGGAAAAAAAAAATAAACAACTAAGAACTAATCTGAAAAATATTGAAAAATTGGCTATGAATAGGCAGCTATTTTAAAGAAAGAAAAGTTGCCATTTTTTCATAATTGACAGGTTACTTACAGACAAGACACGATTCTTTTTTAAGGTAGATTCCCTATAATCAAATAGCAGTTTTCACAAAAAATATAAAAAAGAAATGAAAAAATTGGAGTATGGATAATCATAACTCTATATTACTCAAAATTTATCGTACTTTCCGGTTTCCGCAATTATTTTTCGCTAAAGTAAATATTTTTGGAGCTATGGACGTTTTCCTAACATCATATAAAAAAAATTATTTAAAAAATTGATTTTTTTTTTTTTTTTTTTTTTTTTATTCATCTACCTTCGTTAGGAAAGAGTCTAATCAGCTTTCAAAGTGGTTCCATGGTTTTTAGTTTACACATTCATTATTTCAAAGTATAGCCATTTAAATGGATATACTTTAAGATACCAAAAGTTTACTTATTAAAAAGTGAACTGAACTGAGAGTTATATTTGTTGAAAATGGATAAAAAGCAAGAAAGAAAACGAGGAAAGGGTAACTCAGGGAATTGTACCAAGTAAAATAGTAAAAGTGTTTATAGGAAAAAGAGAAAAAATAAGGGAAAGAAGCTGGCACTCAAAGATTTAATTGTCGATAGTGTTGAACAAGAAATTCTTGACGATGACGCTGGACTATCACAACCCATTGAAACCCCTTCTACAGTTTCTGCTTCTAAAACAATAGACATTGAAAGTGATAACTTACTAAATTTACCAAATGCTATTGGATTTAGACTGCTTGATTTGTCAATCTTATCGAACGTTTTGTCATTGCTAGCCTACCCAAGCTGTTTGAGTATCGGCACATTTTCCATAACCGATTTATTTGAGAAAAAAAAAAGATCTTTCCAGATATCTTCATATAAATTGCAAAGATTGTCCTCCATGGGT
>JAUZNK010004471.1:0-10420 GCA_035046665.1 Euphysa ruthae | reverse complement strand
ACATACCGTGTGCACTGATATAATTTTCTTTCATATAATTAAAAGAAAAGAAGCTTAGAAAGAATTCAGTATAATAAGTCCATAGAAAAAATTATCGATGAATACCTGGAACTAGGAAATTTCCCATAAACAAAGAACCTTTTTAACCATTGAAAATACAATTTATCAAACAGCTCTCTGAAATGATGTTATAAGTCATTTTATTACATGGATAGTTGGTTAGTTTTTATTCTGCAAAAGAAACATACATACAAACAACAAACAAAAAATAGATATAATTTTACTTCATCAAACAAACACAATAATTAAATACGGCAATAATGGGTGCTAAAGCTGTTCGTGAAAAAAACATTTCCATGATTTTATACAACAACACAAAAAAAATTGGAAAAACTCTTAAATTCAACAAAGGTCCTAAAATTTCAAATAAAAACTATAAAAGAACATTACTTTTTGATAAAATTTGATAAATAATTAAAATAACTAAATATAAAACCTTTTTCTTCTCCGCTATTCCCCACATTAATTAATGGATGAACAAGTTTATACTGAGATGGACTATCATCATCGTCCCAGACTTCAGAATTACGTTGGGTGTTGTCATCATTATTTGCAACTAGGTCAACGCTTTGAAACTGAAAGAATGAAAAATATGCTATTTTTCTTGGAATATTTTAAGACCTGTACATCAGAACCTTTATGAAAAGGGGTCTATAAGCAGGTAGAAAACCTTTTGAAAAAGAAAAAACTGGAAAATTTCATTTAGTCAGGTTCATATTTTACGCTTCATAAATTTCTGATTTTTCAGAAACCCCATTCTCATCTCAAAACTTCATGTAAAGGTTCAAAGAACACTTTTATGTTTATCTTATTCACTAAAACAAACATATAGAGAATTCTGAGAAAAGAATTAGATCAATCAAACATGACACTTTAAAAAACTCCCAGTATCTTAGGTGACAACAAATCAAAGTAAAGCTTATTTCAAAAGAAGACCTAAAATTGGAAATCCAAGCATTCAAGAAGAAAATGCTTATTTGCCTATTTATCAACGACACGTGTACTAGTCAAACCAAAAGATTTAGACAAATGCCATGTTCTTGGTGACAAAAAGTACAGTCATTATTGAACTGTCAAGTAGAGAGATTCGAGTCTGTGTATTTTCATCACAAAAAAATCTGAAGAACAAGAAGCAGGATACTGATGGCAAAAGTTATATTAAAATAAATATTTTTGAAATTCTTTCGCCTGAGTATAGCAAACTTAGCTACATATGTCGTAGGCTGTAGGAGTCAGAAAAAATAAACAAAACCTTGTTTTGGAACTCACGAATATTTATAAAGGAAAATGGCGATATTAAGAAAAAAAAAACTCATATTAGTGATTTCAAATTTAAATTTGGAAAAGAGTTGATTGAATTCATTCTCTCAGTTAAGGATTAAATACTTCCTTTCTTGTCTATTAGTTTTTTTATTTGATTTGAAGTCCAAAATTGAACAAAGTGACAAAAATTTTAAATATTTTCTCACCCGTCAGCCATAAACTTTAAAAATGGATATATTAATCAGTTACATATTATCACTACTGCTGTAAAGTAATTTTATCTTTGCTGTCACATTAAGGTATAATATTCTTAATCACTTATACTATTATTATTATTATGTTTTCTATTCTTGCATTATTTGTTATTTCTGATATACTTTAGTATAAAAATTTTAATTATATTTTAATCCTTTTCTAATTTTTTAATTTTTGTCTTTTTTTGTTATCATTTGTTATTTTTTTTACCTGTATATACTTCATGTTGGGAACCTACATATTAACAGACTCCCCTTTTTTATTTATTCATCTATTCCTATTTCATTCTCTTTTATCCTTTGTTAATAAATGAAAATAAATATCCATGCAAAATTTGCTTAAGAAGTGTAAAGAATAATCATAAAGAGTTATTCTGCGACAACTGGGCTCATATAAAACTTTGTAAGTACAAAACAATACAAAAAACTGAAAACTGATGAAAATCCTTTGTACTGTTGGTCCTGTGCTCAAAGTGACATTGCTTTTTCTACACTAAAGGATGAATTATTTAAAACAATTTCAGATTTAATTGAAACTAATTTTAATATTGATCGCATAAATAACCACAACTTTGTGCGTCAGGTCACTATACTGAATCAGAAACTAATAATGAAGTCTTCTCCTATTGCATTTATTGCATATAAAATTTTTTTCAATACTGGTGAAGCAAGTTTAGGAATTTTACATTTACATTAAATATTAATCATTTCCTCTATAAGCTCTCATATTGACAAACAATTTTATTAAACATTTGTAAAAAAAACTTTTATGTTATTTGCTTAACTGGAAGCCGAATCAAAAAGGGTATTGCTCCAACTACAAACATAGATTTGTCTTTCAAAAATATTTGCGTTTGTCAACTCAGGCATTAATAATTAAGAGATAAAACGCATGTCATGAGTCATAAAATTTTATTGAGTGACGTTTCAGGAGTCATGCTGCTCCTATCATCAGGCTAGTTACAAATAAAAATTTTAAGGTTTTTATAGGAATAGCATAGGCTCGAAATCAAGTGTTTTTGAAAGGCGTTAATTAGTTTATTAGTGACGTAGTAATAATGCGGACCATCAAGGAAATTTTAATTTATAACAATAAAGAGTATATGATAGTATCTGGAAACATTAATGCCTCACTTTCTGATCACTTACCACAATTCCTGCTCGTAAGAGACAAGTGATAAAAAAGAAGAAAGTCGTCTTTTTAAAGAGATTGAAAAAATTGAATCAACTGACTGGAAAGACATTTATGAAATTAATGCCCAAATTCTTGACGAGGAAGTAACTAATCTACTGTCTAAAGTTAATGATAGTATGGCTCCCAAAAAAAATCAAAAGTAGTACAAAAAGTCGCTTGCAAAAACTCTGGGTTGATAAAAACATTCATAAGAAAATGGATAAGATAAGATAAGAAATTTTAAATATATTAAAGAAAATGATATTTGAAAAAAAGCTACATTGTGGGTTAAACTCAAAGTGCAGAAAAATTCCATTGCAGAACTTTTACGTAAAAATAAAAACAGTTACTATAAGTTTTTTCTTGCAAATAAAAAAAACTGTACGAAAAAATGGGAGAAAATTAACAGCTTAATGTATCTTAGACGCTTTAAAAATGAGTCATCACCCTCAAGTTTAGAGGTCAATGGAAAAAATATTTCAGCCAAAAAGAGAATAGCTGAAATTTTTAATGATTTCTTTATTAATGTTGAAGTCAGAACAAAGTTTCATAGTTTAAATATAACTTTGTTCTCGGATCTTGTTAAAATTTCCAATCTTATGTTTGTATACGATTCTTTTAAAAATAACATTCTGGTATCAATATTTAATTACTCTTCTGGGAGTCTCTATACTCATAATTAAGTTACCCGTGGTGTTAATAATAGAAAACTAGCTCTACCATCATTTAAAACAGCAAAATATGGCAAAATTCAATAAAATATCAATGTACTGCTGAATGGAACAAATCACTGATGGAAATCTACAGATTATTCTCTATGAAATATGGCAATTTTAGTCAATTTGAATCAATTTTTGATTTAAACCGAATAAAATTTAAAAGACTAGTTTTTAAAGTTGTTTGTACTCAATAATCTATTAATGAAATTTTGTTGCAGTATGTCATTAAAATTATTATGGCTTTTTCCGATGTCATGGAAAAAAAGTAAAAAACTGGAGTCACTCCATTTGGTCAGCTCTTGCTCTATGAGTGACTCCCTCCAATTAACCAATTTCTTATCAAATGATTGTCTTATTATATATATTACCAAATAATTTTTCTAATTATTTAAACAAAATTATAAATGTATATTTATTGGTTAAATAGGAAAATATAATGATAATAATAATCAGCATAATTAGTCGTATCTTACAACTCATGAAAAAAATATTTAGCTTAACCCTCTCTCATCTTATAAATATCTCTTTCCAAACTTGGAAATTCCCAGACCTGGAATTGCAAAAAATAATTCCAGTTCACAAGTTAAATCAAAAAGAGACTGTAAAAATTATCGCCCTATTCCTATATCACTACTTTCTAATATAAGTAAAATTTTTGAGAAATTAATGCAACAAAGGCTTTATTCTTCATTGAATCCAATAAAAGTTTCTATCAAAATCAATTTGATTTTAGAAATAAAGAAATTTTTTTCCATAGAGCATGTCAACTTTGAACTTAAACCAATAACATGTGGTGTACCCCACAGGTCTCTATTTTATAGGTCACTTACTTTTTCTTCTATAAATGAATGATTTTCTTCTGTATTCCATTATGCAGATGATACAAGAGCCTGGTACTTTCAAATTCAAACTTTAAAAAGCTTTTAGTGATGCTTAGCCAAATTTTTAACAGAATGGCTTAAAGCAAATAAATATGTTTAAATGTGTTTAAATCTGAACTTTGATTTTGTATATTTGTAATGAAACTGACCCAAAACATAAAGTAATTTTACATAAAAAATTAATGATACCAAAATAATTTGTGAGGTGTTCTTAATTCTTTGCTCTTGTATGCTTGTTAAGTATGGGATATTAATAGCCAAAGTGTAAGAACATAAGGATCCAAAGTTATATTCGAATATTCCTATTCTTATATTTTAAAACTGCTTTAAACCTTAACTGAGATGATGGTTATTAATCCATCATTTACGTTTAATAAACGTACATATAAATATTCATTGTTATATTATTCTTGCTTTTTTCAAGGAAAAAAAAAAAAAAAACAGAAAATCCACGTGCGTAACACGCACTTAAACAAAGTGCATTAAAAACTCCGTCCAGAAGCGGTTTTGATTTGAACACCGGGTGCTGTTCTGAAAATATCTCCTCTTTTCTTAAATTACTATCTCCATCCATTTGCTAAAAAGGCAATTTTTATATACAAGACACTAACGATTTCCTAAGGAAGTTGAGCACTCATCCTTCTCTACCAGAAAATTTTCTTTTATGTACTACTGATTTTGAAGGTCTTTAACCTGATACCCCACATGAAGAAGCTATTGAAGAAGCTATCAATAAACGTGAGGACAAATCTGTCTCCACGGAGAGCCATTTGTAATTGGCGAAATATGTTACAGTAGATCAAAAACATCAACACGTTTTCAAAAAAGTTCCTATTTTCAAAATTAAAAGAGGTAAAAGCCTTAAAAACTAACAAGTTAGAGCAAGAATTTCTGCGAGTAATACTATAGGAGAATTTAAAGGGTGTGGTGAAAAACGTTGGGGGTTTGTCGATCTGTTTGTAGATCTTAGTTTGATACCCTTGAACAAAATTGTTCTTATTAATCCCAATCTCTCTTCAATCTATCAATCTTGTTTTGTAAACACAAAACATAATTCATACAATGGTCTCAAAAGCGAAATCAGGCAAAAAATCGGTTCGCAATAGTAAGACCGAAATAGTCTTCTACGAGATTTCGTTGCTTTGACTGAAATTATACAGTTAGGTAAATAACTTCTCTTGAAGTTCTTACATTTAACCCACTGCTAAATTTGCTGCTACAAAGGTTGGATCTCTATTCCAGGTGCGCCACTTCTTTCCGCCCGAGAGTATACTTTAGTTTTATAAGGCCGTCGTTCCAATATGTGTTAAATATTGCTGTAGTCTTCGGGCCGGAGCCTCTGCTGTATTTCTACATATTCTTGGCTGATTTCAGAAACGCATACTCAACATATCACTTGCAAATGGATGCGTACATTAACCATGGATCTGTGGTACATAAATTAGTCTGCAACAACTGTAGCGTTACGTCTTATGGCTACCAGAAAACCTGATAACCTAAGCCTGAAAATTTTCGGTCATATTTTATGTTGTCCTGCAGCTCGAACAAATGATTTCTTTGAAAAGTATATTCTCGAATGTCTGCAAAATCATTAAGTTTAAAATGATTTTCCATACTTAAATCTGAATATGTTTTAAATTACTAATAAGAAAGATCTACTGACTAAAACATTTTCATAATTAAAACTCTACGCGATAGTATCTTATACTAGGACTTAAATAGTTAGCAAACCCTCCAATACAATTTACGTCCACAAAGAATTTATTTAACATCCAAATATTTGCAAGCAATAAATGTTGAATCTCGACTTCTGAAGATATTATTAAACGAAAAAAAGCATTTAATTAACTTTTTACCATCAACTTCTAAAAGAAGGAGGGAGCATTATTTTAAAATTACAATGTGTGCACAAGAATAGGAAAATATTTCTTTACATTCTTCAGTCAGAACTTTCCTTCCTATCAGGAACAATCAAAACGACTTCAAATTCAACTACAAATGTTAATCAATTATGGGCTAGATTTGAGAGAGCAAAATTTAAATAAACGGTTTTAAAAAAGTCTGTTTTTAAATAGAGCAAATGGGATTTTTAAAAGCAATAAAAATCATTGTATTCTCGGTCTACAGAAGTCCATACACCTGCATACAATTGATATGTAGTTTGAATATGGAAATACAGAACAAGATACTATAATATCATCCGATGTAAGTATGTAGTATAAAAATGCAATTGTGACAGGTGTTACTATGGTTGTATAGTACATCTGAAAGTGCAAGCAAAGTTTCCAAATGCAAGGTATGGTAATTGAACCTGAAGCAGGAATAAGCTGTTTGAGTGCCCAAATTTTATCGTGGCTTATCGTTAAAATCGATTATTGTAGAATCAAGATTGTTATTCTATCAGATCTGGCTGTCGAATTCCTAAATCTAAGAGAAGATCTTAAAGATACTACCCTCTTATATAGTTTTATTGAACAAACATGTAGATTCTAAAACCAATTCACTATCATTGGTTTCTTGATTATTAACCGAAACACAGAGCAGTAAGCTTCAAATTGTTTAAACACAGATAAAGAGTGATAAATTATATATAAATGGTATGGCTCGATTTAAATAATGGATTTAGGGAATATGTTATCCCCGAAAAAATTATGCACTGGCTGGTATTACATAATGGCTATGAATATAATTACTTAAAATAAAGAATAATAGTTACTTGGTAATAATTAATTTTGTTCTGATAGTTTTGGTCTCTAAAGTGTATAACTGACGTATATATAGTTGGCGACATATTCATGTCCAAATGGGAAATGCTATTTAACTATGTTTTTCAACAAGAAACAAATATTGAAAATTAAAAACCTGTAAAAAAAGGTAAATTATAATGGGGTGGCTAACTTTCGAATGTGTTTTTAACACCCATACCTGAAAATAGTGCCGATACTGTATCGAAACTGTTTTCAGGCGGGTGTCAAAAAACATATCTGAAACTTAGCTATTTTCCAGTTAGGAACATTCAAAGTTTGCTTTAGCATATGCATCTCTATGTAAAAATTGAACGTAGGGTTTTGAGCTTATAGTTAATTTTTTTTAAATTTAAATTTATTGTAAGAAAAAGAATATCAAGTCATTAAGAAAGATTAATAAAATTTTATCTTGTCGGTAATTTCCTTATAAAAAGCATGGCGAGAGCGTTAAATCGCTTTTGCTGTAAATCGTTTCCTTGTTTTGATATTGCGTCCGGTTGAAAATTATCATTCAGTTGTCGGACTTGCTACTGGATTTACTAGCATTAGTCGGCAGATTCTAACCATGTTTAAACATTTTCATCGTCATGAAAAGATTTTGGGTGGTCTTCATCAAACATTTGGAGGAGAATAGGAAACTATGATTAAAGTACGTAGAAATCAATTTCTTCAGAGTAAAGGGATTTGATTGGTTCGATACCATCTTTAGAGGTTTGGTTTCGTGATCATTGCAGCAAGAGCTCCTCCAGCTTTGAAAAAACATGAAAACTAGGTTGTTCAAACTATACTTTGATAATAGCTGTTATGTGATATATGATAAGTAAACTTGGCGATATTCGTCTTCAACAGCTAATGGATGGTGTGATTCACTGTTTTCTTGCCAAATAAAAGATGTGAAATTGAATAACTAGGATACTTCCTCGTTTGGTTTAGAGTTTGGAATGTTAAATATGCTAGGTTTTGTCCACTGATAGCTAATATTTCTTCTGACTGGAGCGTCTTAGATAGGTTATCAGATATAGAAAACAACCAATACCAAAGGCATAACCCAAAGTAGAATTTAAATGTACTCATTTCACTCTGACAGCCTACAATTCGTGTTTTCACTTCAGATTACAACCAAGGCTCACCCAAAAGAACACTCCAAGGTTTATCAACACTTCACAATTTAACTCGATCTTCACAAAACATTTGGGTCACACTGTCCGTCTTATTGCCCTTAGTTTATCTAATGAGGGAACCGAATCTTCATCTTTTGTTACTTACGGCTCTAACGAAAATTGAAAACTGTTAAAGATCAATCCACCCATCATTAACTCCTTGATAGGTGTCAATATGGACCTTAAAACTTGATTGGCCATCATTTTCATTAATTCGAACAGGTAGTCTAGCTTATGTATACATATGCCTCGGTTTAACAGATTTGGTACAGTCTATCGTACTTTCCCATCCGCAGATGAAATTAATGAAAATTATCATTATTGTTATTACTCCCCAAAAAAGAAATACCCTGACGAGCAAGAAATTTAACTCATTCCATCACATCGATGATATATTTGCGCTGCCCAATCCTATTTGTTTTGAGATTTTTAGACATCATGTCACTAACATCGGCACATCTTGGTACAACAAGCTCATAGGTTGTCGCAGTTAGGTGAGATTTGCTTATTTCGTGATACTCAGAACATTTTGGCGCTTGGTTCCAGATTTTAATTGCTGTACTTACGTAGGTAAGCTCCATGTTTTGCTCGCTGTTGAGATATCCTTTCAAAAAAAAACTCTGTGAGGCTTTTATTAAAAAAAATAAAAAAACTTTTTTTGTTAAACTATAACAACACAAAATTACAATGATTGGTCAACGTCAGATCATAGGAATATTTACTTAATTAGCGCCTGAGTAAATAGCGCTAAATCACAAATTGAGCTTTTTTTATTCGGGCATGATTTAGTTACACAAATATACCAAAGTTTAATTTGATTATATTAAAATATGAGCGGAAATAAACAAAAACATTACTTCAAAAAAGAAGATAGAGTTAATGTTGAAAGTAAAGTAAGTGTGAAGCGTTCATCGCACTATTATTATTTTGTTTTGTAAACACACGTGAGGTTTTGCTGCTTAAATAGTTTTGACAGTTTTTTTTATAAGCACATCTTTATAAACCAATTAAAACTATTAATTTATTTATAACTTTATCTATTTTGCCAGAAAAATAAATTCAAAAGTGATTAATTAAATCAGTTTAGAAAAAACGAGCCATAATTCCAACCTGGACTGAGGTTTTTTTTTTTCTAAATTATCAAGTGTGAGTACTAGCTGCTTATAAACCAGATGATTACAGGTACGGAGTCTTTTCTACAAAACTGAGCATTTTTCAGCAGCAAATTTTTTTACTATTTTTTTAAATTTTGAATCTGTGTGATGTAATGATAGTAAAGTTTTGGTAAAAGGTCTTTACGATAAAGCGCAGGAAATCGGCTCTTAAATTGACTGTATCTTCCAAGGGCTTTTATATAAGTAAATAGCACTGGAGAGATAAAAACTAACCACGCTAAAAGATTTTAACTAAAAGTGGTAGAAGAATTGAAGAAAATAATTCAGGAATAGATGTGAAAAAATAGTTCAAAGGAGAGAGGATTAAATAAAATATTCTTAGCCGTTTCATTGAGAGAAATTAAAGCAAATCAATAACAAACTTTTTTTGTGGTTTGGATAAATAAGATCTTGGACATAATGAATACCAAAGCCAAAGAAAAATGAGCAAAATGCAAATAAATATGAGTATTGCTAAGAAAAATTTTTTGAGTTCAGATATAGCAACAACCTAAAACATATTTGATTAAACTGGGCCTTTACCATTTTGTGCTCCCATCCATTACCACACACTCACATCAACTCCCACCCACCTTTTGGCAAAAAAAAACCCACTTACACCCACTTTTTGGCAAAAAGAAAAGCCACCTATTCATTTTTATAACCAAAATGTGTACTTGTGAGCATTTTATTAGAATGCTAAAACCTATTGGAACAGACTTCGAAAAAGCTATTTATAATAATTTCGCGTCCCAAATAACGGATCTAAATCTTTTGCTATGTGTTCTTCATCTGCAAAAAAATGACAAGAGAAAGTTGTTTCAATAAATCCCCAGAAATGTGCCAGCAAAAAAATTGTCGTTGATATTTATGAGTATTTGGATATTATGGCGGAGTTGGAACAGTGGTAGGACGTTTGACTCCGGAACGAAAAGGTTACGAGTTCGACTCCCACCTCTGGCGGAAATTTATTTCCATGTTATCTTTGAGTTTCTGAGCAAAACTCAT
>JAUZNK010004470.1:0-10420 GCA_035046665.1 Euphysa ruthae | reverse complement strand
TGTGGAGGGGGGGGGGGGGGGGGCGGGTGGCGGTTTAAACAGCACACTTGCTCTTTAAAGTTAATCTGTTCATAAATATAACCTTGAATTCTTTAATGAACCATTGTGATCCAGAATGCATATAATATTCATATAATAATTACAATAGAACTTTTCAATGCAAAAAAACCTCGATATCTATATAATTTTACTTTCATTTAGGGCACTGTGGGGATAGTTAATACTGACAGGTCCCAAACCTACCAGGTTTTTTGTCAAAGGTGACTGTCTCCTACAAAAGTTTTCCGTGGAAGGCTGATAAGAGCAGTTCTCCCGATGCTGGTAGCTGCCATTGACATTAACATTTCCTACGCCTAAAGTCAAGTAAGTATTTTATTGCCATCGAGGTTTACTCCTCTAGGATGATAAGCAACTCGTCTGGTTCTTCCCTTCAACCTGTCTGGTTTGGTAAGACCTGCCAAAACCTAAAGCCAGCATAGCTATCAGGGTCAGTGGAACACACAAGCCTCCAATCCTCGACAGAGATGTTGATTAGAAGTAGGAAAGGCTTCATTAGCAATACGATCTGATAAAGTAGATTTTAGTGTATTGCACCAAAAAATCATATTCAAGCCATTTAGGCTTTTAGTAAAATGTATCTATGTGATCTATTGGGTCTTACAGAAACTAAAGTTTTGGACGCCTCAAATATATACAATCAATATCTGACCGAGCGAGCAAAAGACAGTGTACAAGAAGATTGAGGTATGCATACCATATTACTACCAATTCTCCAGGTGACAAGAAATGAATAAAATTTCAAAATGTAATCATGATGCTAAGAAAACGAACAGAAATAAAGTCATAACACTAACATTTAGAAACCGGGTGGTGACAACAGACATAACCCTTTTTTTCAGAAATTTCAGCAGAACCAAAGAGTTAAATATTGGAAAAAGTTTGAATAATTCCGATTTTAAAAAGTTCTTGCCTACTCTGTTAAAAAACTTATGAATGGCACAATGTCCAAATTATAAAAAATAACATTTCCTAATGTTTATTTAATGTTTATTTTGGGCACATCTGGTTATCAAAAAGTAAAAATAATCAAATATGATTTTTAATATGTTGCAAAGCTATAAAAAATTCAGTACCTATTTCCTAGAAACCTCAAAAAAATCTATTTTAAAATTCCAAATCAAGTTAAAAAATAGTTTCTAACACCATGAAAAACTTCAAAAAAATCGCAATTAACATTTAAAGAAACTCAAAAATAAAATTTAGAGCACATACTTAGGGCCACTTAAACCAACTATATAATATAAAAGAATCCAGGATTAAGTCCCTAATTTTAAGTTCTGAAACATTTTACACAACCATATTTCCATAATGCAGTCTTCTAACAGGCAAAACAAATTTTTCGATGGTGCACATACACATACATATTCCTTTCCTAATATCCTCCAATGAACAAAAAAAATTACCAGTAGAATAGCTCCTATGCTGTGAACGTAGATCAGAACTATCTTGTCGAACATCTCGTTGACTGATATAAGTAGGTTGAATTCTCCGTGCAGGAGAGTATAAAGGTTGTTCACTTGTGTTATACATTTTTATCCTTAAACTAAAAAAAAACTAAAAAAAAGAATTCATATTTTATAATCAGAGAGATAAATCCTTTCAAAAAACAGGAAATGGTGAACTTTTAACTATTCCAGGGCTAACGTATTCTTTAACATATTTTTTATTTTTCCTGACTGTAACATCATTTCCACTGAAAATAAGCATAAAACCATATTATGACTTTTCTTAAACATGGTCCTGAACATAGTCATTTTTCCTTATATCTCAGGATACTACACAACAGAATCTCCATAATTTTAAGAGCCTAGATATGAATTATATTAACACGACCCCTTTAGGAAAAATCATGATTATTAACATGATCTCTTTTCTAACCAAATTTCACACATTGCCTGAGCAAACAAAATTAGCATGACTGAAGTTCTCTCTCCTTTTCTACCTTAATGAAGTCTTAAATTTCACAAAAAAATTTATTTTAAAAAGTTTTTCAAAATCGTCTAATAAAATTTAAAAAAAACTAAGTTTTCAAAAAAAATCAGAAAAATAATAAAATATCAATTAGGAGCAATTAACATAAATTAGGAACAAGTACGGTAAATTAGGAACAAGTACCATAAATCAAGAAATTTTATTAAAAGGCAAAAATTAACCTAAAAGAAATAAATATAATGAGTAAATATGTCTTTAGTGTAAGCCAACTTTTATTGCCAAAGTCAAACCCACCTTTATTTTGAAACCTACGAAAAAAATTTTGGATAATAATGGCTTACACACACACTACATTAAATAATATATTTCCATTGCAATGAAGACATCTGAAAAAGGGGCAATCAAATATTCCTGATGAACAAACCAAACTCATTTAATAAATTTTGCTTTACTGTATCATCACTGATATTGCATGCAGATAAATTAATAATATGAGGGAAATTTCCGTTTTTCAATAAAAATAGAAATTCTTTTCTCTTTTCATTCATTGTTTTGGCATTTTCTTTTAAGAACAGTTTGTCGTATTTACTAGCTTTCATTTTTCCAATCTCATCTGAAATATACCTTCTGAGTAAGACATCAGCTTGATGAAAAAAACTATTTAGTGTCTGTTTTTGAGATAGCATTGTAGAGCCCTCGTCTGATTTTTTTGGTGGAGAAACTTTATGAAGAAACAACTCTTCAACAAATTTGAAAACTTTAGTAAAATTAATAATATTCATGGTCAGTGAGTGCCTTTCCCAATGGTTTAAATTGTCATTGGGTTGTTGGAGCAAATGTGACATTTTAGATATAGTTGTATCAGACACACAATTATCAAATAATCGCAATGAATTTCTTTTTAATGCTTCATTGACATTTATATGCATATAAATTTGTCCATAAGATGTTTCATAAATCTGAGCGATTTTATAACAGGAATATCTCATACTTCGATAAAACATGTTGTCATCAATGATTATAAGATGACGACAGCTTTCTAATGGGTTACCATGGAAACAGTCACACAAACTTTGGACATTATATCCTTTTATCAAAGACAACAACTTGGTCATTCTATTCTTAATATACTCAATAATATTAGATATTAGCTCTAAAATCAAATCTCGATGTTCCTTCCACGTTAGATCCATATCTATTGTAGAGCTTTCTGGTGGCATTTTTTCTAGATCAAACATTATTCCTTTACTTGATTCAGTCTGAGAAGTTTTTTGACAAATATTTCCATCATCTGCAAATTTAATATGCTTTGGTAAATGATCGTCATATGTTATAACACACACATGTGTATTAGGATCACATAAATAGTTTGACTTTATTTCATTTGCTAATGTTGTTTTGCCAGCACCTGGTAGGCCAATTAATACACACATTGCTATTTCACTTTTACCCATTTTCTCTAAAACGAAGAAAAATAAAATGCATTGATGCTTTCTAAGGTTTATATGGAGGGCTCAAAATTCCATGTTTAAAGTGAAATCCAAAATTTAATTTTCTAGCCTATATAAAAAGAAAAGAAAGAAAGGTGTTTAAGCCCAAAATGTCAGTGTTAAGGAATACTCTGGGACAGCAACAAAAATTTTATTTCAAAATAATTAATCCTGATCGAAAATTAAAATCTTTTATGAAAGAGAAACTATTTTGAGAAAATTTGTTTTTAGAAACCAAACTCTCACACAGGAAAATAGAAGAAAGTTCATGGATAATTTATTAACTGTAAAAGATAACTGGCCTTATCAGCTAAGAGAATGCCCATTCACAATGTTCCTGCAATATAAATAGAAAATTTATTTAGTTTGATACCAATCAGAACTGACTATACCGAGTGAAATCGGATCCTGCAATCATAGAATTTATACTATTTATTTAAATAACCCAAATTGTCTTGATTTCAGTTACTTAAGTGAAGATAAATGCGATCGCAATTTAAATCTTAAAATCTAAACATCTTTGCTTAGTTGTATTTTAGAATTAGAATCTTTTTGTAGTATCATTTCTTCATTCTGAATACAAAGTTCTCCATGATAGCCAAAACAACATATACAGACGATTTTGAAACTTCCTAAAATTAATCATCTTATAAATTTCCTCTATATAGAAATAAAGACATACTGTCATTCTTCAAAAATAGAACCATTCTTCTAGCTAAGCAAGATTATATAGGTCTTAAATTTTTTTTCTTTTAATTATTTGAACTATCAATTCTTTACTGTTAAATTAGTATAATATCGTGTTTCATTTTTTGTTGTCATGGTTATGTGTAAATTGCAAAAAAATGCATTCCCTGGAATAAACTTAACACTAATAATTGATCAAACTTCCTACTGAGTTTTAGGTGAAAAGATGGCCATATTTGGTAGAATCCAATTGAAATTTTTTTCAAAAAATTTTAATTGTCAAATAAGAAAAAATTAAATATTAAGGTACTTAAAAACCCAAAACATTCTTCAACAAGGTGGTAAAATGGTGAAAAGATGCTCTCTATGATCCTCTGACTACCTGCAAAAAAATTTAATGAGCGGAATTCTACTCCAAGTCATTCTTAGACCTAAAATTACCATATTTGTGTATAACTGGGCTAAGTACCAAAATATTTTTTTCAAAAATCTCACCAATAAATTACCAATAAAATTCTTGACAAAACTTTAAAATATGTCATAAATATCATTATCATCGAAAATCGCGTTTTTGAAATTATTTTTTTCCATTTTAAAAATTAAAAAAAAAACTCCATTAAGTTAAATTAATAATGGATGGACAAAGGTGAATTCATAGAACTTTGTGGGTATTGAAGTGAGTTCACAAAAAAAGCTTTACTTTCCTTCAACATCGAGCAAAATTCGAAAAATTAAGAAGAAATTTGGAAAAATTTTTGAGAATAATATAAAATTATGCATAATTGGACCTGTCACATATATCTTATACTTTCAAATCTTTCTAGTAATCTTTAGCAATACAGGTATTAAAAATCAACTGAATGCTGATTCTCAAACGTATGTTTATAAAAATCTGTTACTTTCGACATCACCATTAGAACTGGAGCAGGCCCAGTTAGTGTAAAACGTCTACATGACAATATTCTTTTAAGGCTAGTTTCTGCCTTGATCCTCACCAATTTCTCTGCTGTCAAATCTTCAAAATAAATCTCAAGATTGTCTACATTATAGACCTTATCAACATCCCAAGGAGCAGGGCTATTAAATACCACTTTGAGCTGATCAGCTATTGTCAGCTCTTCATCGAAATCTTCAATAAAATCAGATTGACTAAATTCAGGATATACAAAGTAGAAAGGCCAGTGCAAGTGTTGATTGTCATCCAAGTATATCTTACTACTCTCCGGTTTACCAACTATATCTAAAACAGCTTCAATACGATGCTGTAAAGTTTTTGCTGAACCTTGAACAGTTATACTGCGCGACTTGATTGCATTAATTAAATCATTTCGTTTCTTTAGATCTTTAACAACTCTCAATTCCTTCTTTCGTTTTTCTCGTTCTTGTATCTTTTTCTGAATACTACATTTCTTTTTCATCTGATTTAATTTCTCTTCATTATTATTTATACTAATACCTCTTTCACACCATTCAACACATTGGTCATATTTTTCAAGATCAAAACAGCATGTGGCGCAACGTACTATTGCCTTCATATGGTTTGGTTCAAACTTAAGTGCCCACATTGCATCTTTTAAAGCACTACCATTGTTTCCTAAATAGAAGTGGGAAGCTGCTCGATTAGTATAAATGATTGCATACAAATGTGTATTGTTGTGCTTTTGTCGCAATGCTTCACTGTATGCGATGATAGCGGTTTTATAATCTTTCTTTTGGAAATGATAATTTCCATCATCTTTATGGGCTAGTGCACCCTCTTCAGGATTATCACATTCATATTTGATTGCTTGTAGTGCTTGCAATGCTGGTGATGCATCAATTTCTTCCTGTGATGGAGCGCCATCTGAAAAAGCTGGTATCAACTTACATTGTTCTTCAAGATTTTCCATTGTTAGGCCATCTGTATATTTATAATTTTTGTTTTTTATTAGCATACGTTCCATGTGTTCATTCAAGTCTTTATCCAGTTTTTCAGCAAGCTCTTCTTGCGTTTCCACGTTCACATCTTCATTAGCCATTTTTTCTATTTTCATTACAAGCGTTTTCTCCTTTAACAATAATAACAATTAAAAAGAAAACAGTTGACTATATGACCTTCCAATTGCATAAAAATTGTACTAGTGAAACTAAAGAGGGTAAAATGTTAAAACACAGCATAGTCTGAAACCAAACAATGTTTCTCCAAACAAATAAAATTTCTAAAAGATTAAGAAACAAAGCTCTTGTTCCTCACATTTTTTGGTTTATCTAATGTTCAAAAACCTTCTTGAATATATAAGTAATAAAACTTCATTAATCAGCAAATCAACAGAATAGAATGGTTTAATGATATCTATATGAAGCTGAATAATGATAAATACTGTCTGGATAAAAATTCAGACATCACTTTATCTGACTAGGAGATTCAAAGATTTGAGAAAGTCAATGTTAAAAATTATTGGGTATAAATATAGATAGAAATCTTCATTTTGACACACATATTTTGAATACCTGTATGAAAGTAGGAAGAAATATTAGTCCATTAGGAAGAATAAGCAAATACATCCCTTTTAATAAAAAAAAAAAAAAAACATCTTTTTAAAAGCTTTACTATATCACAGTATAGTTTCATGACAGGAAGTTTAACAATAGGATAAACAGGTTATACAAAAGAGCTTTGAGAATGGTTTATAATGACAATATGTTATCTTTTAAAGACATTTTGAAAATCGAAAACACAGTATCAGTACACCAAAGAAATATACCAAAACTTGTACCAAAACAATTGAGCTTTTTAAAAGCAAGAATGAGATCTCTTCAAAAATAGTCAATGATATTTTTATAAGGAAGTCAATGGAAAGAACAACCTGTAATAAGAATATATTCAGTAAGCCTAGAATAAATAGTGTATATTCAGGTGAAAATTCCCTTGGATATTTAGAACCTACAATAAGAAATATATTACCAAACTCATACAAAGACAGTAAAAGCATTAGGAGAATTTAAAAACAAAATAAAAAGTTTGATACCAAATTGACAATGTAAACTATGCATAGTTTCCATACGAGGTGTAGGATATATCTGAAGATTTATTTGAAGATACATTTTATTTAATAATTTGTTTATGTTATGTGTGTAAATATTTAAATTCTTATATTCTCGAAAATCTATTCAAAAAGCTACTATAAGTCGTTGGTTAATTTTTGGACAGCACTGACGTTTCTAGACATTAAGCAAGCAATATTTACACAAAAATTCATTTCTTTTTATCTCATCTTGTATTTAATGATAAATAAACAATTGCAATAAATCTTCTATTTATAGATTAATGTTGATAAAAAAATGTTTGAGTAGTGAAGGACCAGCACTCACTAATTCTTCGTAAGAAAATCATCATAATTATGCTGTCAAAAAAACATCTGACAGAACATCAATAACAAAAGCATCTTCTGATCAGCAGAAAAACTACATGAAATTGAACATTGACATCATATTGCTTGCATATTTCATTGGATTCACAGATGGATGTGGCTGCAAAAAAAAAACATATTTTTATTTAACCAAACATTTTTCTACGAGTAAATACTGAACAGAGAAAAACACTGTCTCTTAAAATTTAAAATGAATACAGACAAATTTGGACAAAAAATCATATAAGAAGATAGAATTATTTGCTGAAAGCTACCACTTTAAAAACTATTATTTTATAATGGTTGGTGAACTAAATCTAATTAATGAACCTTGCGACGTCACAATTTAAGAGATTAAGAGAGCCTGAAGACAAAACAAAGCAAACCAATAAATTCGTCCTGCTAAATTGTGATGATATCAAAGACGTTTAACTAATCGTTTACTTTTCTTCAACATCAAAGAGATAACCTGTTCCATCTCTTTCTATTAAGAAACAAGTTCAAATAATTCTCTTATCAAACCCTGTTTTTGAGAAGTTCCTATAAGAATCATTTATACTTTGATTTATCAAATGAATAGGTATGCAATATAATTGTTGGCCAATCATTAAGCCTGACTTTATAATTGGCTCAATTTAGTGTATAAATAATACAAATTTTTGGTGAATCAACATAAGAACAAAAATAAAACTTACCACTGCTTCAAATGAAGTAAATTTTGGTTTGAGATTGTCTCCACGAAGAGTTATAAAAGCACCTTTATTACCCATTTGATCACTGAAAAAAAGAAAGATTGCCACATCATAAATACTTCCCAGTCAGTTGCTAGGGGTTCAATAAAATTTTTTTAAAAAAAATTTTGGAAGAAGATTTGCTTAAATTCAGCTAAATAAGCGTCGTTAAAAGCAAGGAAAAAATTTTTTTGCTTTATGACCATACCGACTACATTAACAACAATTTAATAGTAAATCCATCAATAAACCTTTAAAAAGTTATCGAAAAAGGTGAAAAAAAAATTATAATTTATAATTTTAATTATAAAACATAAAAACTTAAAAAAGATTGATAGAACAATCCTTGTAAAAAGCACCATACAAACACCCACATAAGAAGATGTATACAGACTAATTTTATGGACTAATATCTACCATATGGGACCCAAACTACATTTAACAGATCTTTAACCCATTTTCTTTAATTTTAAGATGCTTGAATTTAAATTATTTTGAATTCCTTCTTCTTTTTATTTATTTATTTATTTTTTTTTTACAAAGGGTAGATAAAATTGAATTTTTAGCATAAAAGAAAAACAGTTAAATAAAAATCACATAAAGCAATGAAATTACATAAAAGTGAGTCGAAGCGAACTTTCTTGAAATTGGAACATGAAATTTTATTTCATAACAGTTCAGTTGTTCATTTTCTCTTGAAAAGCAATTTTGACACACGTACACTCCTTTAAAACTCGTCCCAAACTCTGTCCCAAAAAAAAATTTGTAGATAAGTCCATGGAAATATGTAGACACATAAATTAGAGGATTTCCGATATGTTATTTAAAACATAGAAGATATCTACCATATTTTATTCCCATCCTATTCTTAATAGAATAATAATAATGTTTGAAAACAATTTCAAAGGATGTTTAGAATTTTTTATTAAGGAAATTTTTATTTACAATGCAATATATATAAGCCAGTTGTGTTTTATATTTCAATATAAATATTTTTACAGGTTTATTTTTTATCAGGTACAAAAAACTCATTAGGTTGTAATAACTTGTACAACTGATTATCATTTAAACAATACTAACCAGTAATTTGGTGCAGAAAACACAGTTATGCATTTTCCATTGTGCATTTCTTCATAGCCCTCAGGTTTCACTTCATGACTTCGAATAATATATTCTAAAAAAAAAAACAAAAGATACGATGCAAAGTATTTAATTTGTTAAAAGAAAACAATAGATATGATGTAAGGTATTTAATTTGTTAAAATATATCTTAAGTTATGAGAAAGTTCTGCCATTTGATGGAATAAAAATATGATAGGCAAGATTCGAACAGAATTTAACGTTAATGCAATAAAATTTTGAAGAGATAAACACCAATCTGCTAAATAAGTTTTAAAACATATTTCAACAAATATATATTTTCAACTGCCTGTAAAAATAATTTTTTTATAAATTTTAAGAACATTGAATAAAATTTATTTTATCTAATTTTTTTTTTTGAATATTTATCTAGATGAAACAAAAACATAAAATTTGATGAAATTGTCACGTTGATGAAACAACAAAAATAGAGATGTATTTCAAGATTTTTTTATAAATATAGAACAACATTCTACTTCAAGTGTCTTCCAACATAAATTTCAATCCATCTTGCTCATGCTCTTGACTGTAAACTCTTTGTAGCTTAGCATAAAACTGTTTCAAAATGCTATAAAATTTAATCTATGAACATTCATACATCAAACTTTGTCCTTCAGTCAAGTATTAATACTGCTGCTGCCGCCATTCAATTGTGGAAAATTTTGCAGTGTTGCATTACCTAGTTTCATACAGAAAACTTAAATGTAATAACTCCTCAAAGCTACACAACATCCTGATTAATTTTCCTCAATTGTTAATGTTATTTTCGAAAATTCATTGCTCTGGTCTTTCCTTCTCATCAAAACTTTCTTCTTATTTTCCTACTTACACTTTTGAACAAACAAGTTACTTAGCTACTATGTAAATATTCTTATTACCATCTTCTAATCTTTCTAAACTCTCTTCTTTCTTTATACAAAAGTCAACCTTGCCACTTCAATACAACTATGTCTAGTTTGCCCTTTTATCCTCCTACAAATATTATCAGTGT
>JAUZNK010004469.1:0-10420 GCA_035046665.1 Euphysa ruthae | reverse complement strand
TATATATATATAATTATAGTAATAAAATCCACTAAAATTTATAGTAATGGTGTTTACCTTATTATCCCCTGTGATGACTATGACACGAATACCAGCTTCACGACATTGTCTGATTGAGTCACGAACCTCAGTACGAGGAGGATCTAACATACCTGCAACACCAACAAATGTCATATCGTTCTAAACACAAAAAAAATAAACATTGATAAAACTTTTAGCATCAAAAAATATTAACGTTCTAAAAAAAACAAATCAATGATTAAAATGTTTGTTTTAGTAGCTTGCAAAATAAACGAACACCTCAAAATAAACAAACACCTTAATGAATAATTTGACTGTTTTTAGCAGCAAATGTTATCAGCTTAAGTCACTTGGAAAGAATGGAAGAAGTATAAATGGATAAGAAAGTATGGGTAAGAAAGACCTGATAGTTTTGAAAGCCCAAAGGTAGAATAAAAAAGGAGTGGCAAGAGCTAACAACGACATATTTGCTACCGAAAAATTTAAATTTAACACAGTTTAGATTAAGTTAAGACAGCTACTCTAAGACTACTCTAGTCAAACCATGCTAGCATGGTTTGACTAGAGTATTCAAACCATGATAAAATTAAGGCGGTATGAAAACTGTATTGTTTGTTTTATGAAGTTTTCAGGAAAAATTTTATTAATTTAAAGGAGCCAATAGTAAATTTGCAGACCAAATTTGGCTTGTTTAAATGCTTGGATTTTAACCTTAAATTCTTAATTCGAAAACTATAAAAATAAGAACATGATTGCTTAAAACTAAATGAAAATGTGTTTAGGCCAAATTTAAACTATTTAGGGGCCTGGATCATAGGGTCAAATTTTTTGCCAAAATGCACTAGTATACATTACAAATTTATTAGAAACAATGTTTGCAGAATTGTGACATAAATTCTAGAGAAAAATTACTTATGGATCAAATATGGTATAATGAGGGAATTGAAACAGTGAATTTATTTAGTAAATGGCAGTATTACAATAGAATAATTTTTAAAATTTTTGTTTTTTGGCTTACTTAAAACAAACTTGGAAATATTCAGGCTTAGTACCAAAAAAAAAGCTAATCTGAGAAAAAACTAATGAGTGGATTTCACAAAAAAATAATTTAATAAAGCCTTTGTCAGATTTGCAGACAATCCAAAATTTAACTGGGTCTTAGATAAACTGATGATAATGTCATGTTGAGGTGTTGGTTTATTTACAGGAAGGTTTAGGTTACATTGTGAAAGTCAGCCAGGTAAAAACCCTTTATGAATTTACATTTCTATTGCAAAAAAAAAAAAAAAAAACAGCTAAAAACAAATGAATCTTTTTGATATAAACTGTGTATATTTACTAAACATATAATCTAAAAAGAAAATATTGACAGAATTTATAAATCAAAATTTATATTTTAAGCGAACAAGTATTTAATATATTTCAAATGCATATTTGTATAAAACTTATACAGTTTATACTAGGTTATGATAAGACAACGAACAGCTAACAATGTATGAAGAAACAAAAATAATGGATATTGAAGAACATACGACGTTGGTGAATAGAACATTCATCATGGTAATGAAGTCGATAAATATCTCACTTCACACTGTAGGCTTGTTTATGTTGTGGAAAGCTCGGGGCATGGATAAAACACAGAGGCTGATCATAGCCAGTATGAGTATTGCAGAATTAACAATAGGTGTAAGACAAGCAATTTTTTCGTATTTTTACTTCTATTACTTCCAGACAGGTTCATTTTTGTTTAGCAAAACAGTTAGAGTGTTCATGAGAATGCTTACGATTTCTTCTCGGTATGCCTTGATTTTTATAATGTTTGAATTAACAATTGATCGTTTATTAAGGATTTCCCTAGGGATTCACTACACCCGATATTGGTCAGTTAAACAGACATATATATCCTTGGCAACGATATGTGTTAAATCTGTTGCTGTAGCATTGCTAGAATATATAATTTTGGGTAAAAAATATTTGGTCCAAAACGATATTCTCACCGAAGCTATTATTTACACAAGTCTTGGAGGTTTGTTTCTAACACTTTGTTTGGTGACATATGGCTATGGATTTTATTGCTTACACAGAAAGAAAATCATTAAAGCAAGTATAAGCGCTGTTCAACAGCGAAAGAGATTACGGAAAGGATTTATGATGAGTTTTCTTATAGTGATTACATTTGTTTTGTTTATTCTGTTACCATGGCTTTTAATAACAATACAATATAGTACTTCTAGAAAAAATGGTTCCAGGTTAGATTGGTTGGCTATAATTACTGTTTTATTTGAGCTAGGATACATTTGTGATCCAGTAATTTATATTTACATGTCACCAAGTATTAGAAAGATATTAGTGAAAATCTGTTGCCATTGCCGACAATCACAAGTTAAGACTCATGCTAGACCCATCAGAAATATAAAAATCACATGGATGTAACGTTCTCACAGACCAATCAGAAATATAGATATTAGAGTCTCTCTTTCTAACAGACTAACAGAAACATTGGAAAAACTATTTATTTTTATTTCTATTAGATCAATTGAAAATCAAAAAAGGCAAAAAGTGGCTGATAAGTCCTTGCAAATTAATTAAACAATTAAAAATGATGTAAAAGCACCAGAAGATTAAAGAATAAAATGGTCAAAATAACTGTACGTTGCAAGTTTTATGTTTGAGTGATGAATTGAATAGTTTCTGATCAAATTTGCATTCACAGCTTTTTCATCAGTATTTGTTACAGCAAGTTTTATTTACGACAGATAAAACTAACTGAGGTAAAGTAACTGAATGTATTTATGCAGTAAATGCCATTAATTAGATAAAAATTATATATTATTGTTTGTCATATGTAGATGGTTTAAATACATATCAGCAGCCTATTAGTGGTTGCTTATAAACCAGTTGCTTGTAAAAAAATCTGTATATAAAAATCAAATTCCAAACAAAATCCATTATAGCACCAGTAAAAGAAAGATTTTTGTCTGAATCTAATTTGCTTATTTGGTATAACTGATTCCGGCTCAATCTGCCCTTCCAAAGTAGAAAAGATTTGTTGATTGATATGTCACGATCAAGAATAATATTAATAACTTAATAATGTGATATAAGAACATCAATAACAGGTTATACTTTGCCAAATCTCTGATGATTTTTCCAATGTGAACATTTTCAACAAAGTAAAGAAGACCTTCTAACAAAATTTTTTCTTTTTGTGCCATACTATTTTTAACAACAAATTGCTGGGATAATACAGGTTTAAACAATATGCTATCGTCAGTCAGCATGGAGAAGTATAACCATATACCTGATGCAGTTATAGGAACCCATTTATCAACTCTAGAAAATACCTTATACTGACTCCCTGAACTTGGTGTGAAAAACAATCGACCTTATCACAAATTGCTCAAATATATCAAGGGGTTACAACATGATTCAAAACACTAAATCCTTCAAATGTTTTCCTTTGCACTTAATCCTGTGAAGAAAATTTTTCTCACAGGTTTTCTTTTAGAAGACAGAAGCTGTGAATGAGGTGGAAAAGATGAATAGTGTAAAGTACAAGAGGCCAAAACTTTCCTAAAACATCTTTCCAAATGGCCAAATTACTAAAATGACCAGAAATTACCTTTTCTAAAATTATATGAAATTTCAAAAAAGGAATTCCACTCTTAGCAAATTTCAAAATGGCTGATATACTGAAATGATTAAAAAATATATAATAATAGTATATTTTCTAACCAATTTCAAAGAATTAGAGCAAAAATTTATGAAAGAAATCAAAAAAACTGTTTTTCAGACAAAAATCTGAGTCCCAAGAATAAAAATTTTCAGCAAATGTCATCAAAATTTACCCTTAAACTTTATGCAAATTTTAAAAAAACTGATGAAGCTTTTGACCCAAAATTACCATTGTGGGCTTAGTAACAAAAAAAAATTTATTAGTTCTGGACAAATTTGGGCATGGACAGGTTGATGTTTTTTTGCTTATGACAGACGTAATTTCATGCAAAATAACAAAAGATCACTAAATGGTGTTTGATAAAACCCATAAGGAACAGACAGTTGTAAATCTATATGATTATTTATAAAAGCAGTTGTACAAAATGATTGCACTCAAACCCAGTACAAAAAACAAATGGTTTTTACAAGTGGACTTATGTAAACAAAATTTTCCCCAACAGTCCTCTAACTTCAACAATTAAAAATAAACAATAAATAATGACGAGGTTTTAAAGAAAATTTCTGAAAAATGCTATTCGATCAAAATATTATTTTAATTGTGAAAATTTGTTTCAAAATTTTGAACAGTTGTAATTATTGAAAAAAAAACATTAAAAAAAATAATAAAATATAATTTAAACCTCATATTTTACGAAGTTTTTCGAATCAGTAAGATCCATATCTTCTCGTTTTGTAGGTTTATCAACAGTTGCCATTGCTAAGCAGCGGAGTGTGTCTTTCCCTAAATTAAATGATATTAAACAAAAATTAATTTGAGTTAAAAAAGCGTACTATTATTAACTATTTGAACCTTGAGGTGAAAGCCATTTCTCAGTCTAATATAGCCAACTTTTAGAAAAAAGAAGAACAAAAATTCGTTAAGTTTTGTATTCTTTGACCGCTTACATATCACCTAGCTTTATCAACTAAATTTAAAGAGAGGGTTCGTTCCATTCTAGGAAAAGAGAATCTTTAGCAAAAGATGTCTTTTTAGGTTATTTCCATTCAGAAAAAATTGAAAAAGCCTCTAAGTCTCTATTCTAAAAAAGTAATAAAGTAAAGTAATTCTTACTGAAAAAATTACTGGGAAATGAGAATATTTAGTGTTCATGCTCATTACAACACATATTTAGTGTTCTATAATCATTTAAAAATTTTAACAAAGATTACATCGATTAAAACACTGTAAAATTTCAAAATATAGTTTAGTGGAAAAAGTGTGTATCAAGCCGTCTAAACCATCTATTTCAATATTTTTACATCCACTTAATTTAGATGATAATATTTTGACCTAGCTATTCAAAAACCTTTCTGAAATAAGAAATAGTCAACATTTTATTACTTTAAATAAAGAGTTAGTTTATAATCCTTTCCACTGTATTTCCTTACCAGGAGTAAATATTTGACATTCAATCTGGAAATAAAAATTAGATAGAAACAAGGTCTTTAAATGATTACTGAAGTTATTTTAACCAAACTGACGGTGGCAGCAAACAATTAATTTATTTTGTTATAGCAAGGAAATTTATAAAACAGTTCTGAGAGACTGTTCAAACTGTTCATATTGAGATGATTTTCAAAATGTTTACATTGGGAAAATGTTCAAAATGTTCGCGTCGAGAGAAATTTCAAAATAATTATTACTTAAGCCATTCAATGTTTTTAATTTCAACTTCCTTAAAAATAAGTTTGCAGCTTTCAGCTGAATTGCTACCAGAAGATGATAAAAAATTTGACAAAAGAACGAAACCACTTTTAGTACCGGTAGAACAGTTTGGAAGGAAAAAAAAACCGATCTAAGCTCCTTAAAAGGAAGGGGTAAAAATAAAAAGACTAAAAAAAAAAATTCAGTCTAACTAAAAACTAAATTTTCATTAGAAGAACAACCAAAACAGGCATGAAAAACTGTGCTACCGTTTTGATCATAAACAACGATAAAAAAGAGCTGTGGAGGAATATTTTAAGAGAATTGGTATGTCCAAAATAATTCTGGATTGGCCCATGAAAGCATAAGGGCAGAAATTAAACCTCTGATTTATACAAATAGATAAAAATCACAGGAAATTATTTTAGGTATTTTATAAGCTTGTTTATACTTTTGATTCACCATTTTAAATTTCCCTTTAGTTCTAAGAGAAAGTTCCTGTCTAAGTCAATCAGAATTGAAGTTATTAAAAATCACTGAAAAAGATACTGTTAAAACACACCAATATTGAGGTTTGCTAGCATAAAAATATGTAACAATATTTCAAATTGTGAAAAAATAAGAAACTTAGTACAAATGTCAATAATCACATTCTGACACTTGTAAAAGTCAAGTGCACTCTTTTCACGCCAAACAAAATGTCCCCAAATTGTAAAGTGTTATAATTGTTAGAAAGACAATTTCATCCTGAATCCAAAACACATTAAGATATAAAAAATCTACCATTCAGAAAATATAATTTGAGCATTCAAAATGTCTTTGATGACATCAAAAAAAGAAGAAATTTTTGTGCTTGCAAATACCACAGTATATACCGCTGGAAAGAAAATATAATGCTGAACTCCAAAAACTTAAATAGTACAACAGATGCAAATTGGAGTTTATGTTTTATAAGTCAAACTGGTGGAAATGCGGAGTTGATATCTTCTATCATAAAAGTAGGTGTGTGTATGTTAAATAATCTTTATTGAAACTAAAGTGGATTAACTACTTTAGTGCTAATTCCAATTCTGAAACTTTGTCCACACATTCACATTTCCTCTCCATTCTTACCTGTTGCCAATCATCATATCAAGTGTGCCTGTGTCTTTGGTTATTTGGATCACCCAAATTTTCGGAGAACTAACACTTTTTTGCTTATTCTCAAATTGACCCTTCAGGACTTTTTTCCAAAATATTTGATTTAAGGTTTGAGCAAAAACTAACCAATCAAAAGAATTGCTCAGGATTGTTTTGGTTTGTTGTTATTGGTATGAATTTACTTAAGAAGATGATCGTTTCATATATATAAAAATATTTTTTGACTGCACATTTGATATTTGTTTCATTACTTTCTTGCTCTGGTTATCTCATGAGTAATTTGTTTTGTTTTTTTTGCACCTTAGGCTTTAATCCTGAAAGAAATACATTTCATATTGTCTCAAAGTACTTAAAAGAGTTTTAATCGATCGACAACCTTCCGAAAACCCATAAATTTCACCATGAGAAACTCCTCACCTTTACAACGTATTTTTAAAGGAGAGAGTAGTGTTTCTTAAAGCATGTATTCCCATGCACAAAAAGCAAAAACTGAAATGTAAAAGGAAAGTTTGGACATGAAATCAGTTAGTCAAGTGAGCTTTTTCTGTGAGAATGCTGACATAAAAAACATGCATAAATGCTAAACTTTGCAGTTGAACAATACGATAAAAAAGATTAACGAAAACTATTAGTAAAGTTAAGTGAATACGATTGCTACTGAAGCAAAATACCATCTGAAGTTTCTGACTGAGCTGCACAATAGGTTTGGGGACTTTAAAATCGAATCAACAACCGCAAATTACAGTCTTATTGAAGTTAAGTTTACTTTTTACAAGCTGAATTCACAGATTTTTTAAAACTTGATTTTCAAAATTACAGAATCAAAGATTTTTCTAATTGCTTAACATACTTTTTATTTTTATACTTTCATGCAACTAAAGTTGAATTATTTACGAGCAATTTTGGTTGACCTTTAAAAGTTAAAGTCATATCTCGATATTGTAACCATTTTAAACCCCAAGCTCTCTTTAAACAACTGAAAAAAATAATAAGTTGTGTTAATAATTAAGTCTAGAAATGTGAGCCAAGCTTTAAATTTTTTTTTTCAATTTATCTTTCCATTTATTCGATATTATTCAAGTATTAATTGTGAATTTCAGGTTTCCTTTTGGAGTTTCTAATCATTCAAAAACAAGTGATAAAAGTATAATATCTGATCTTGCTTTCAAGGGGTTGAACATCTCATACAATTGGGTAATAGAAATTGAAGATAGCATTACCAACCAGCTTTGTTAGAAATACCTGGAAGAGAGGATAGTCTGTCCATCTCCATTGCAGAAATAGCTTTTCATCTTAGCAGCCATTGATAACATTGGCCATAACACATTTTCTTCAACTGCACAAAATTCTTTTCACTGAATTTATTTTCAATATTCCAGTATCCACAAGAATTTGAAACCCAGCCTAGTTTTGAATACAGAAGGTCTGATAGCTCAAGCAAAAGCTCTCTAAAATTACCAGTCATTCACTCATATTTTTCCGACTAAAGACCTAAAACCAGCACCAGCTAACAAAGTACCATACGAAGGTAATACCAATTGTAACTTGCAGTATTGTCAAAACTAGCAAGATTTGATTTTGAAAATCAAGTTGAATTTGAAAACTACCAGGAATTAAAGGAGGGTAGCTACAAAAGAAATGCAAATGCTTGCTATTAGTTTCAATTAATTGAATTAGAGACTTTATTATTCGCATTTGTCAAAAGTCTACAAGATGCCGACTTCCTACATTTTGTAACTAGTACCATACTAACTATGCCACGTTGATGTCTGTTTTTTAAAGGTCTTCAGAAAGTTCCTTCAATGTACTCTTTATTTTCGAAGCCTTCAAAAAAGGCTAATTCACAGGGAAAAATATCCACAATGAATTTTCAAAGATTGGAGTAGATCAGACACATATACAAAAACAGTAAGTTGATGAAGATCGAAAGAGTAGTTAATGGAATTTTGGACAACCCAAACACTTTGTTAAGATGGGCTGTGGCAGGTCCCGTTATGGCAAAGATTTGTCAAGATGTTGAAACCATTGATGCAACCAGTTAAAACCACCACAAAGATACTGATAACTACGACAGGAAATTTTGCTGAGACTTTGAATCACTTTATGCTCCATTTATGGAGCTTGGAAATCTTTTCAAGGAAGAAGGGAATCTTGTTTGGTTATGTTCAAAAGTTGTGACGGATGACTCGTCATCTTCCTCAGTCAAAGAAACAAAGTGAAAAAGAGAGGTCCAACAACAAGCTGTCTTCCAGCCTTTACATAGCTTGCCAATCAAGAAAAGGTGATCTTGATAGCTTTTTTTGATATCACAATTACGCATACCCAGTCTCTTTATCAGATTATGGGGAACTGTGAAAATGCAATGCAAAATCTGACTTTTTAAAATTCTTGAAGGGCATGATAGAACCTGATTTGGATTCACCAGATGTTCAAACGAAAGTGGTTGATGTAGCTGCTTTTGTTTGAATATAAGCCCACCAAATATATCAAACGTTTGGAGACTAATGCATAGAGCTGAAGCAAAGGGTGTCAAGGATCTCTAGCAATGTTCAATGCAGAGAATTTCAGCTCTTCCATGGAAGAGGAAAAAAATAGAACTTTTCCAGTTGTTAGCTAGCAGTTATATTTCACTATTACATTCAACCGTATTTGCAAAAACTTTGGATCGCGTTTTGAAAATCTCAATTTTTGCTCATCATGGTAAGAAGACTGCATGGCAAATTTGGGAAAACTGTCCAAGTGTAACCCATGCATTTGCCAGAGGTTAGACGTTGGTGTCAAAAACAATTTAACTCTCTCTCCTACGTTTATGATCTTCTGCCTCGTTAGCCTGGCATAATTATTAAAATAAGCGACCCAATTTATGTGTATCCAACATAAGGCACCACCCTGTTACTTTCAAGAAATAAACCTGTATGTAGACATATTTATCACACACTTTTTTTCCTCATGATTCATTGAAGAACCAGGCGAAATGCAACTGACTGTTTTAACAATTTTGTCTATCCTCAACTGCTCACTTTAGTGATGATGATTTTGAGTTCATCGAGAGAATTTTTGTTTTGATATGCGATCGAGAAAGCATGTGTATAGACGTTAACCACTGCTGCAGAGTTCTTTTCACAAAGAACCAAACAAGTGTTGAGCCAACACAAGATGCACTTAAACAGTAGATTTTCAGAGCAATGCTGCAAAGCAAGTATTATTTTCATATAAATTAGAGAAAAAAAAAATCAGAAATAATTCAGCTTTAAATATAGGGTCAAACAGCTACTCTAAATGAATAAATTGGTTTAAGTGGTTAATGGTCTTAATATATAATACAGTTATGGAAATTATCTCCTGGTTTTCTTAAAGATCAACAGGTTGTTTTGCGTACTGGATCATAGTTGGATCCTGACTTTGTATTAGATAACACTTTACAATTTGGTGACATTTTGTTTTGCTAAGAGACCTCACTATGAATCAAAATAAACAAATTTTAACAACTTCTCAAATTTTTATTTAAAACTGAGCTGTAATCATTCTAAAAAAAGCTTGTTTTAACACTTTGTCATACCTGTTCCGTAGCTTTCCACTTGTTGTAAAATTGTACGTCGCATTTCATCTGTCATTGGAAGGGTTTCTTCACCTACACGCACATAACTACATCTTTCAATGATGCCTTCGGGTGCACCTTTGACAAACATTTTGCTATTATCATCTGAAGACTGTAGTTTTTTACCGCTAGAAGAGGTGGTACAAAACACACTCATAGATTTACGATCTCGTGAAAATTCCAATACAAATTCCTAAATAGAAATACATTTTAAACACATTTTCAAGCAAGCAAGCAAGCAAGCAAGCAAGCAAGCAAGCAAGCAAGCAAGCAAGCAAGCAAGCAAGCAAGCAAGCAAG
>JAUZNK010004468.1:0-10421 GCA_035046665.1 Euphysa ruthae | reverse complement strand
TTTATATTACCCTCTAATATGGATGTTTTGTAAGAAAACTGATTATAACTTTATCCATCGTGTTCAAAAACGAGCCTAACGGTTAATCCACAATAACTTGAACTTGATTTTAAAGAATTACTTCTCTTGGAAATACAATCAGCGTTCATGAAAAACATTTACAGAGTCTAATGACAAAAGCATAAAAATCTGTCAACAAAGTAAATCCCGAACTAATGTGGGATAGTTTTTCCTTAAAAGATGTACCTTAAAAGATGTAAAATTTATTGGTTTATATTAGTGTTTATTAATATATAATTATGTTCATATACAACTATGTAAGTGTTACCAACGTTAAATAAATAAATGAACGAATGAATGAATGAATAAGCATTGAGATGGATTTTTGCAGCTAAATTTTCACGGCCTAAATATTTTTTGTGAAGGAAAAAAGTATGTTTTGATAAGCAGTGGATGAGAGAAACAAAAATTTGATGTTAATATTTTAATGAAATAACAGTTTATAGATGGATGTGTTTTTTTTTTTTTTTCAGAAACATTACTGTCAAAAAATGATAGTGATAGAGGTATATTTTCTACATTATTTTACTACATCTACAAAAAAAAAAGTAAATAAATTTTCGTTAGTACATTAGTTCTTTTAAATTGTTCTCAAATAAGATATAATGTAAATTTCAGTTTAGGACATGGAATAATCGTAGAAAACCATTGTAGGTCTTATCATCGAGAACCGGTTTTCGGCCGGACTGTGTTTGAAATTATCAGCAGTTTTTTAATGTAATACTAATACGATACACAATGAAAATTTTTAAAAGAATATTTTTACATTGCGAGAGGAAGAGATATACATTCTTAATTTTGTTCCACAAATGAGGGCCCCGGGATCATATACTAAATCCTTCAAACTTTGTTCTGACTTGTGGTTCTAAAAAGTCTGAGAGTATATTAATTTGATGGTTTTGATATAAATATATTTAAAAAAATCTTTGGTGACATGTTGTGTTTACATTTAAACATGAAGTTAAGAATTTGAGAAATATTTAATTCATAAATATTTATTATTTTGATTTCATCAAAAAAGTGTTTGGAATGAGCGAAACGGTTTTGAAAATTAATCAAATGAACCGCATTTTTCTGAAAACGATAGAGAGTTTTCAATTTTTACTTATGTGTACTAGTCCAAGCTATGTTTCCATAACTGATGTAACTATGAACAAAGGCAGAATAGATTTCTTTAAGTTGAATATATTTAACATTGGGCTTGCTTTATAATGAATACCGATGCTCCTTGAAATCGTAGATGATACTTTAGCAATTTGCCTTTTCTAATTTAGATTTTCATCCATTAAGATGCCAAGAAACTTTGCTACATAGTCTCCTTAACGGAATATCATCAATTTGCAATAATGGAAAATTTTTGGGATGAGTAATTTCTTACTTTCCTGATGAAAGATGGTAAATTTGGTCTTTTTTTTTTTTTTCTAGTTAAGAATAATTTTTTCGCTTTAAACCTTTGTAATTTGTCATATTGCATGTTCAGTTGAATAATTTTTTTGGAAACCAAATTATTTTTGAACGAATATATTATTTTCGTAAAAACGGAGTGAATCGTATTGAACAAAAGTTTTTCAAGAAATTTAGAAAAAACTGGTAAAGCTGATAAAGGTCTATAGTTATATAGCAAAGAAATATCACCAGATTTGAAAATGGGACTCACTTTAGCTATCTTGAGAGAGTCTGGAAATATACCATTACATATAGAATTTTTAAAAATTTTACAAAGAGGGATTTTTATTTGTCATAAACATTAATAATTGCGTTAAAATGAAATAATCAGTTCCGCAAGATTTGTTTCCTTGAAGAGATTTATATGCGATTACAAACTCCTTGAAGGTGAGTTCAGAATCTTCAATCGAACTTTCATTCTTTGTTAGCTACTTAATTTTCAAATAATTCATTTACAGCTGGTATTTTGTTTGTGAGTTTGTTTCCAATAGTAGTAAAAAATACGCTCTGTAGTTATTTCTTTTTTATCATATATGTTTCCTTTTACCGTTTTTAAAACTTTAATGTAGGTGATCAGATTTAGCTTTTATTTTCCCTGTTATCTTTTTCATCACCTGCCAGGTTTATTTAGAATCATTTTTGTATTTTCTAATTTGTGATGACTGTCATGGGTGTTGCTTAATTTTTCAAAACGATTTTTGTAATTTTTATAACTACTTCGTTTCTGAGGTTTCTGTTTTTTGTTTTAAGTACTTGATATAAAATATTTTTTTTTGCTTAGACGATTTTCTCATTCCTTTTGTCATCCATGGAGTCATTATTTCTTTTGTCCTACGTTATGTTTTTTTAATGGAAAGTTTTATTCAGTATAGGGTAGTAAACTTATCTGAGAATTTAAGACAATATTTTTTTCATCACGGTTATCAAGAATACCCCAATCAGTTTTCTTCAGGTAATCTTTAAAATTTTGCATGTTCTCACTGCAAAAGTTCCCTTCCTTTTGTAAAATACTGTCTTTTTCCATATCTTATTTTTCTGTATATTTGTATTAAGAGCAATGAAAATGGGGAAATGTTCAGAAATTGCAGATTTAGTTAAACCCTTTTTTAAGGAAATGTCAAAATATGAGTTTGTAAGATATTGTCTATCAGTGTTGCTGTTGTTTTAGTCACATGAGTTGGATGGTTAATGCTCGTAATAGCGCCGCGTTGAAACGTGTTGTTATAAAAGTTTCTTATTTCTGGGTTTTTGTAGTCGAAGCAATTTAAGTTTAGATCTCCAAGAATAAAAAAAATGGTTTTTTTCTAAATTTGCCCTCTCAAAAATTTTATTTAAATTGGCACTAAAGTTTGCTCTGTATCAAACAGACAATATAAAAATAAAAATGGCGCAAAATAAAATAATTGAATCTTCTCTCTCAAATAACTGCAAAAAAAAAAAAGAAAAAGAAAAAAAAAAGACGGATTTAAATGGGATGCAGATGAATTTAACAAAATATTGAAACAGTATGAAGCTGTCAGATAATAGAAAAGGCCTGGCTGCTAAAATATACGCTCGTGAACCTAGTTACTTTGAAAAATGTAGAAGTTAATCTCGATCTTTTTAAAAAGTTAAAAGAACAACAAAAATTTTATAACAGTTTAATTAATGTGGGACACACTCAATAGTAAAGGAGAACACTAAAGAGATTTGACAGAACCTTTCTACTGCAGCTTCAACAGGAAGGAGAAGTGGAAGTGGGAAAGTTGTTTTATAGTTTTTGATAAACTAGTAGAAATTTATAGCGGTGCACTTGCTGCTGAATCACTTTTTTTTGGTACTGATACTGCTGAGATAAACAATGATATCATGAATAATGAAAATAATTTATTAAATGATTGCACACTAATATCATTAAGTAGTTCAGAAGGTTTTGTTCATCTGGTTCTCCAACTCTTCCTTGTATAAACGATGGAAAGTTTTCTGTATATTGTAATGAATATAGTACTGATTATTTATGAGATGATGAGGAAGACGGTGTTGTTTAGAGCGAGGAGAGTAAAGATGAGGATGAAAATGGTGCAATTCCATTATCAACTACTATTTATAAAAACACATATTACCACCAATTGCAAATGATAACCCAGTCCTTAGATTAAAAGACAATAAAATAAACACGTGGAAAGGCAATTCAGCGCAGCTCAGAGAGACGAAACTTTATTGAATGAAGTCAAAAAAATGTAATATTTAAAAAAGATAATTCCGAGGCAATAAAGCAGTCGAATATAACATTTGCTCAATCTATGGAATCTATGGAACGCATAAGTATTTCAAACTTACAAGTCGCACACGGACTTACTAAATCAGACGAGATGAATAATTATGTATTGATAGATAATAATAAAAATGTTAATTTTAACTCGTTTTCTCAAAATCGATATCCAGGGGCATCTATATACACAAAATTTTTTTACGCAGTTTCGCATTTCGAATATCCAAATGGTCAAAATATTCAAGGAAGTGATAACTAGTCAACTATTATGTCATTGTTAGCCAATAAGTCATAAATCATAAATTAGCCAATAAGTCATAAATCATCAAGGAATTTATCCAACACAGAAAAATTGATTATATTGAACATGGTCAAGAAAAGAATTTATGAAAATTATTAAACATTTTGTTTTAGTGTAAATATTCTTTACTATATACACCTTCATTATATACACCTTAGGGAAATTAATTTTTGCAGGAATTACTTTTTGCGTAATATTATTTGGTGGATGGAGGTACCAAACATGCAGAATTGCGTCCCAATCAAATACCACTTCCGCAAATAAAACCTTTCAGATTTGGTTCTCGTCTGCAGGGTTTCTATACCTTAAGATCCTTTATACCTTAAGATCCTTTATACCTTAAGATCCTTTATACCTTAAGATCCTTTAATTTAAGAATTATTTTAAGAAATATAGAAAAACGCATATATCTTTTAAAGTTTTCTTTATTAGAATTCTTATTTTGTTTTTAGTGGAAAGTTTTTTTTAAAGTTACATTTGTTTACATTTACATTTACAATTGTTTATGTTTATTATTTTTTTTATGCCTGCGTCGGAAAGTAAATTTAAAATAACATCTTAAAATTTTTTTTTAGTTGAATTCTTATTTTTTAGTATGTAAAGCTACAAGAAAAGTTTTTTTATTTTTTTCCTACGGTGGAGAGCAGTCACTTCGAAACAAAAATTTCATTGGGACGCGATTCTGCAGGTTTGCCCCAAATGCTGCTTCCATTTTGGAATATATTTTTGCAATAATTGTACACAAAAAATCTGCACAAAATCTATTCCCTTAAATATTTATTCCGTTAAAGTTAAAAAATTTTTTGTTGTTTTCCAAGTTTTTATTATATGGCTGGTCAGCTGGGATAGCGACAAACAACTAACAATTTTTTAAGCGCAACCTAAATAATAAGCAAAATGTCCAAAACCTTTTACAACGTTAATATTTCATTTTATTTGATCACAGACTCTGTTTTGACAAGCTACGTTCATTATTCATCTTTGGAATTAAGGTAGTTTTGAGGAAGGAAATTTTGCTGTTTTTCCTAAATCCGCAAGCTTTCTTCTTGTAAACTGCATTTATGCCTTCAAAATTGTAAATCATTTGAGATTGCGTACTCATACTCTAGTAAAACTTTAAGAAAGGTAAAAACATGACATAGCAAGCATACTTTAAAAATATCCATATTTTGTTTCAAGTGAATAGTTACACTGTCTTGCATACACGTTTTTTTTCTAATAAAAATAATTTTTTCGCTAAGTTTCAGTTCTCTTGAAGTTTTCTTAACTTTTAATGGCAGATACAGCCTAAAACAGGTTACCCTGTCTTTGTTAATCTGTTTGATTTATAAGGTTCAGCCTTTATTTGTGATGAAAAAAAAATGATCCTTGTCAACACAAAAAAACTTTAAAAAAATGAGATTATTAGATTTTCCATGCAAGAAAACTTGATTTTAAGACTTGAGCTTGTGATTTTTTAAAGATTTCAGTCTCCTGAGCTTCATTCTCTTATAAGCCTATTTCTTATAAAAAAAAAAGAGTGTATATACTTTTGATTTATATTTATAAAGAGTTTTATTTGGTTTATGTTATTTATAAAGAGTTGTATATATTTGATTTATAACGATATATTTTATAAATTGTATTGATAATTATTGATATAATTATAAATATTGATCCTTGTGTTATAAACTTTAGAAATCTATTGAAAACAAATATTTTAAGATTTAACTCTTTGAAATATAAGAAATATAAACGTAATAAAAAATAGCAATCAAACTAATGTTTTTTAATCTCTTAGGATTATGAACTTAAGTTTTTTTTAAAATATATTCTGTTAATGATTGACGAAGAGTTTCCCCTTCATGAGTATTTCTTGAATACACAAGGACTGTGATATTACGGATCTCCTTTTCTTCTTACAATTATCGGTTGGTATTTGCCGCAACATCTGCTTCACCTATGCTTTTCACAATAATTATGAAGTACAAAGGAGTAAATAACTGTTGGCACAACTTCAAGCTTAAGGTCAATGACTTTCTTCAAATTTAATATCCTTTGAATCATAACTAGTTATAAACGAATAAAATAATAATTTAAAATAATTCCATTAAAATTTTACAAAGTAAAAGCATGAACTATAAAACAAACAAGATTATATAAAACACTAACATGAGCAAATTTTACTTTTCCAACCCTTAATTCGACAAGGAAAAGTTTTAATAGATTTTGGAAACGTGTCCCAAAGAGATTACCTTTAAACTGGAATGATTTTGTTCAATAAGTTTTAGCAAATGTGGGAGGAAGAATTAATATAAAATTACTTCTAGGATTATAAGGAACTGTTTTCACTGAGAGAAGATCTTGAACTAGCTTAGGATTTATATGATGAATATACTAATATATTTCAGTCATCAGTAACTGTAAATGTCTTCTGTGCACACTAAAATTGCTGTCAATAGTAAACAATTCGTCAAGATCTAAATTAAAGTCGCTGTAGGATTTTCTTAGTGCCTTCTTCATTTCCGTTTTGGAACAAATATCTATATCAGAGGGAAGTATGAAAAATATGAGAGATCATGGGCAGAAACTAACAGCCTTGACTGAGATAATGGCAAGGAGTTTCTTAGACGTATAATGGCAAAGAGTTTCTGTTTTGCTTTTTTAAAAATGCTAATAATATGACTGGAAAAGGACAGTTTGTTATCAATTATTACATCTAGAATTTCTACCTCGCTTTTGGAAATAATCGTTTTTTTACAGATAAATAAAGATAAATCTATACTATTTGTTTTTCTCCAAAGAACATCAGTTGGAATTTAAAACGGTTTGTCACAATGGAGTTTATAGAAAACCAACTGCATACTCGGGATAATTCAACTCTAAGTTTACTGAATTAACAGTGTCGCTCGCATATATGGTGTTATCATCGGCAAAGTTGCATAATTCATTTCTTTGAGAAAACGAAAAAAAATTATTTATAAAATTGTGAAATAAAATACGACCTAAAATTGAGCCTTGAGTAACTCCAGAATTTACCTCAAGCCGCTTACTAAATATGGGTCTTATCTTTACTCTTTGTTTACGTCCTTTCAGAAAGCTCTTCAAAAAAAAGTAAACTAATCTTTGAGAAACCATAGGCCTCGAACTTGGCTAGCAGCAGGTTGTGTTGGATACAATCATAAACCTTAGAAAAATCAATAAGAATTGTACTTATTACTTATTTCCACTTTAACAAAAGATTTAATAATGCAATTTGCATAAAAAATCTGTTGAAAACGACTCTTTCAAGACATTCGAAAATTTAGGCAAGCTGCAAATTGGACGATGGTTTATTTTATTTGAGATATCCCCTTTTTTAAACACAGGTAAAACCTCAGCCAATTAGCGGAGTTGGAACAGTGGTAGGACGCTTGACTCTGGAGCGAAAGGTTACGAGTTCGACTCCCACCTCTCAAAAACTCATGGAAATTTATTTCCATGAGTTTTTGAGCAAAACTCATTGCGTAATGCAACGCTAGCTCAAATTAGTCGGGTTGTTTGGTTGAGCGAATTTCGTAGACGCAAATGGGCGTTATGAGTACTCCAAGACCCTCCACGTGGGCCTATCTGGAAATATTGTCTCGGCAATTTGTTGGTTCCCCACGTTAATTATAACACTCTCTCTCTCATTCAACTCATTAGGTGACTTGTTGGTATTAAACGCTGCAATAATACAATCTGCTAGATGACTAAAAAAAGCCGAGTTTAAGAGTTTAAGCACTGAAATTTGTATATTACCACTTCCTTTTTATTATTTTCATAATGACATTAAAAACTATGTCTGGTTCAACATATTTAAGATTAAATAGATAATTACAAGGATAAAATTCTCTTGTTTTTAAAATTCTAGGGCGGTTAATATATTCCGGGAATACGCTATTTCCAACAATATTTATATGCCTAGTTTCATCAACTACACGAGTAATCATTGAAGAAACGACGACGTTTCAAGGCAATACTGCATAATTTGTTAACAATTTTCTGGTCAGACAGTTTTGGAATGTGTGGTAGTGGTGAAATGTCATTGGTGCCACAAGGAATAATTGCAAAATCATAAGCTTCACCAGAAAGGGTCGGATCAACATAACACTTTAGAGATTTAGTAGTGGCACCAGGAAAATATTGAAAGAATATTAGGTGTGCTATTATAATCCATATGTCTAATTCTGTAGGACATACTGTCTCCGAAGACGACAACTTTTTACTTTTTGGTATGAGAAAGAAGAGAAACCAGAAACGACAAAAAACCTCAGCGTGATGTTTGTTAACCTCCCGAAAGCACATTCAATCTTATTTCTACTAGAACGCAACATGTTATTAAAAATAACTTCTTCGTCAGTTTTACAAATTTGATATCTTTCATAAAATTCAGTATTAATGGGTGCGTAGGGTCTCCAAAAATTTAATTTGGTATTTTTTCGTAGCCTGGCAGAATTGGGAAATAATTTTTAAAATTGACATTGATTTTAGAATGAGAAGACACCTTCGTGTCATGAACTGATCCAGGCCATCTATAATTAAAGTTTATTACTTAAAGTTGCTTAAAGTTTCCTTCACTGTCACAAACAGCCTGAACATTGAGTGAGAAAAACATTTCTGATTGAAATATTTTTGTGAATTTTATAGTGGTATAGGACCAATGTGGGTTCCATCAATACGAGCAAATTCTTGAGTTAATTTTTTCCTGTTTTCAAAAATGTATAATTTGGTGAATTGGGAAATGGTGCAATAAAAAGTCGTAATTTCTCAATTAATTCGGAGAAGCTTTCTCGGGACATTCGAAAATTCTTTACACAACTGCAACATTTCTGACCACCATTTCTAAGTTCTCCGACATTGCACCCAAATGGCTTCCCTTTTCTTTTTGAACAAAGATCTTTTCTTGCTACTTAACTAAAATATACACATATCAATTCACGTCTTTTTGTTTAAAATATTTTATAGGCTGTAGCAAGACCATATCTCTGTTTGCTAGCTACCCTTACTGCATAAATAACAATGCCACTAATTTACGTTTGACAACCTTGTGAAAAAACCGCGCTGACTGAGTTTGTTTGTTTTGTTTTTCTCATAATTTTATTTGTTTATTATAGTTTTAACCCTGGACCAAGTTGAAATCTTGGCCCGGGGTACAAAAATCTGATATAATTATGACATTTTTTCAGCCCTGAAACCCGTTTGTTTTGAATTCATTTTCTCCATAATTCCAACCAGCGTAAATTCATTGACGAAGTTAAACACGAACTTTTAGTTTACTTTTTCTTTTACACGTACTTTTAATTTACCATTGCAGTCAGGGAAAACAAAATTAAAGTTTTTTTCGATCATAAAGAACTCACAGGCTGTCAAAAGTAGATGAAGCCTAAGATCAGTAAGAGAAACGCGTGTTTTTATTCTGTTATTGTTGTTGTTGCTTATTTACGTTTTTGATACATGAATTCGCGAAAGCCGTGACTTCTAAACCTTATGATAATTGATTGAATTTCATCTTCTATCGGTCCAATCGGATGAAATTTGTTTATTTCATTTTTTATGTCAGTCAGAGATACGTTTTAGATTTTGCTCAAAAAAAGACGCACATTTTTTCGTTATTCAACATTTATCCCATCAACAACCAGACAAGACCTATGCCAGTACTGACGAAGTTCGTATAGTTTCTTAAACAGAACTTGATTGAAATGAATCAAAATTTGTTTAGCGATTTCACAATTGCGAAATGGATGACCTGAAAATAATGATAAAAAAAAAGAGTTAAAATTCAAATACAGTATCAAAAGAAGTAGACTTCTGAACCTCTATATTGGCTTGCTGTCACATCAGCAGAAAAAAGTGGATAGCATCCTATCTCAACATGGATTCTCTCATTTCTATTAGAAAAGTTATAATGACATGTTGACCTGACATAGAGTAAGTATCGTAGGCAACTAATATGAAAAGAAGGTATAATACATTAAAACAATTAGTTAAATCATGAATTTTACTAGCTATATATAAAAAACTACCAAAATCCTTCAACTTATATTGAGTAACTAATAAAATGATCCTATGAGATAAATTTACTTAACCTTTTCACAATTGACAGAAAAATGACATTTTAGTAATCTGTCATAGTTAGTACAAACCATAGTTTACCTAAATGCCATTTCTTCATTTACATCAGTGTTTTGTTGATCGCACACACACACAGTTGCTTGCACACACGCACACACTATGTATTCAAGTATGTATGTGTGTGGGTGTATGTATGTGTGTGGGTGTATGTATATATGTGTGTGGGTGTATGTATGTATGTGTGTGGGTGTATGTATGCATGTGTGTGGGTGTATGTATGTATGTATGTAT